>JAJMSQ010000017.1:0-299749 GCA_030578595.1 Saccharomycopsis guyanensis
TATATCATGAACAAGATTGGGGAAATCGGCGAGCCTTGCGGGACTCCAAATCCCATAGATCTCTCCTTTTTCCTGACTTTTCTGTCGATACTTAGTCGCGTAGTGCGGCCGGTCAAGAAACTGGCTGTCCAGTTGATGACCTCCGCCGGCGTCTTGAGCTTTTTCATCTTCTCAATGAGCAATCCATGGTCGATATTGTTGAAGGCACCTTCAACATCGACGAGAATCGCCCCTATATGCCGGTTGTTGGTCCATCCGTGCCTTTCGCAAAGTCGTTTTTGCTTGGCTTTATAAGTCAAAATTTTCTCGACCAAGCCACACCAATACTCCCATTGACTTTAAAAAAGTTCTAGATTTAACAGTTCAAGAACTTTGACCTTTTCAACGTCTCTTTCAGAGGTATATATTCTGCCTTCGAATGAGTATGACTTTAATATTCGAAGTAGAAAGTGAGTGGAGTTTCCTCTTTTTCTTTCGAAAGTCTTTATTTAAAGGGATGTACCCCTCATTAATTGTCGTCAATTCTTTTATTTGGCCAGAGATTAGATTTGCCAAATGTGAAAGGTGTTTTTTGTCCACGAGTATGCAAACCGAAGAAACTCCAACATTTCATTTACTTAGGTGCAAGCAGTCTTCTTCTGGATCGAAAGTGATAAAGATTGGCTCACAGGTTCCAATACGCTTAGTAAAATACTGTGATAATGAAAGAACAGGTTACTACGACGTAAATCCATACACGGAGGAAAGTTTCTACGGCTATGGATACTTCCAATTTTTACGAACTTACATTGACTAATATGATTATATAATATATTACATAATACACATCAGATTTAACATCGTCTACAGCTATCTGTGAGCGGATACCAGATGATTTGCCAGATTAAAATCCCTGATATACGAGTCCAGGTCTGGCGTGTGGATTGTTTGTTGTCTGTAGCTTCGTTGGCGTGAACTAATTCCACGCGTCGGAGTTATTATGATTATATAATCAATTATATAATCAATACTTATACTTTCATGTATATCGAGCGGCACTACCGCCTGATTCTTCTCATAACTGTGGGAAGCAGATCGAGAACCGGATAATATCAGCACTGGAAATGATCTAGCTCAACTTTTCACCATTTAGCCATATAGATTTACCGATCTCTAGTACCCCAATATCGTTGAGGCGGATTACCGATCATTTTCTTTTTATGCAATAATAATTTCTACTGATGGTAGACAGAGTCAACGAGTATACACCTTTCGACAGATGAGAAGAAGAAGAATCAACTAATCCCCAGTTCAACTAGCAGATACTAAGATATGAGAAAATATCCTCATTAGGACCTGGAACCTAATTCCTTTGTAATTGATGTAGGTGAACTGTTGGTTGCGTAACAGAATAGGCAGTATTTAATTTTCAGCCTGAATAGGATCCTTAGTATGTTTTGCATATTAGGGGTATGTTATCACTGATCTCAAAAAGTTCATACAAAATAACTGTGCAAAAAAATAGGTCGTGCCCGGGTTCGAACCGGGGTTAACAGAATCAGAATCTGTTGTGTTAAACCTCTACACTACACAACCATATTTAGTAGGGTAATTCAACAATTGCAGTAACATGTTGCTGTCACGGTAACAGTATGAATGGAGGTGTTTGTCTTCGAACTCGAAAAGAACGAAGAGTATGCAATATCTGTTGATGATTTAGTTAGCGTGAGTAATTAGAAACAACATATTCGCGCACGGGTACCTTAATAATTCTATCTGTTCCTGAATCCGAAATCGAGGGGTTGGACAGAAAGTTTCATGTTTCTCTGACTCACTTGAAAGGAAGAGTGTCAAACTAGCTGGATTCGTGCTTGATATATACCTAAAGTCGTATAATTTGTTGGGCCCCAAGAACGCACGGCCTTGATATAAGTACCTAAGCCAGAATTCCTCTACTTGACCAACAACTAGCGCGCCCGTTCTAGTAAACCGCCAAGATTACATAATTTGTTACATAATCAATTGACTTGACGTACTGGAGTAAGTACGAACCAGCCTGACTCGACTGTATTCCCTGCGTGTGGGCGAATAGGAATATAAAAGAGTTATAGGCACATGCCGGGACCTAATTGATTACTCAGTCAGTGAGCTAGGTAAGCCCACTAGCACTCATATGACCTAATAACGCTGTGGCCGGTTTATTTTTATAGTGGACTGAATTACGAGTACTCCGTGGTTCAACTATCTGAGTCGATTAAACAAGAATATGTCCAATCACGAACGAGGGGTTTGCTGTCCTATAAGAGGATTAAGTAGGGTCCGATTCTTTGCCCAAACATAATTGACTAACCAATTATGCTTTCTCGAACGTTAAGCAGAATCGACGTCGGTGACTCTCTGCCTTTCAATCGTTTGAAATTTAGCTTAGTTTCTTGTCCATGGGGCCCAAAATTCCTGGAGCTCAAGATAAGCCAATTCAATGTATACTAATACAGGGCTACACTGCAGTGATAGTTGGAATAAACGGAGGTCACTAGTTACGCTTTTGCGTATCATCCTGTGAAGCACTCACTATACAAAACTGCATCACACCCAGACACGCTCTCTCGATATTCCAATCACTAGCAACCATTCTAGATCAGATGAACTTATTGGAGCGATGGGAAAGCCAGGGCAAAGTCACTCTCATTTTAACAAAATTCTGAATCAATAGCCTGTCTTAAAAAGCGGAGAAAAAGAATAACCTGATGCTTCTTGTTGTCGTAAAATGCAGTCAAGCGACTTAAAAGTCTCTTGAATTAGTTATACACATAACATCGAGACAAATAACAAACTATTCATTAATGTCACTGGGACTTGCAATTCTACTCATAGTATCATGCGCAGCCAAAAATTCTAAAACTTGGAGGGTTGGCCGAGTGGTCTAAGGCGGCAGACTTAAGATCTGTTGGGAAATCTCCCGCGCGAGTTCGAACCTCGCATCCTTCATTATTTTTTTTTCTACAAACCTCAATGTCATATACTCATATAATTCAAGCCAAATAGTTATACACACTTCTGTCAGCTGGACTTCTGGCTAAATACTCTCGCTCCAATAGAGACTCTATCCGCAATTTTATAAACTGCGGGGTGGGCTGAAACCGGTTTGCTAGTTGTCGAATGATCTCCGCCATCAAAATATTGTGCTGGACAGACTTTTTAGACTTCATGATACGCACAATAGCAGCATCAATTTCATGCTTTCTGGAACTGTTTACCAGATCCATTGTCTCTTTTCGCTCTTCATCGCCCTCGGTCTTACTGGCCACAGACACGGTAAGGACCTTAATCTTCGAGGTACTACTTTCAAAACTCTCATTGATTGAGAACAAATCTGTGTGTCGGACATCTTTGGACATTGGTTCCTTCTTCAAGAGCCTTGTCCGTGGGGCTACTGAGATGCTCTGAAGATGGCGGACTAAATCAGGCTTTGGGATCTGGGTTTTATCGAATATTTCATCGAACGTTAATTCATCAAACTTCTCAAACAACAACACAATTACAGCAGCATAAGTAGGCATGTTGATCTCATAAGACCGTTTCTTAAATCTTGCACGAATATCCAAAGAACCAAAAGTAGGCGCCCAGATGAGGTTTCTTCCCCGATGCTTGGTCACGTAGAAATTCTCAAACTTCTCTTTTATATCGTTCAAAGAATCAGGGAAAATAAGACTGATATTACTGTTGGGAGTCAATGGCCAGAACGTAGTAGTGAGGATGTTCGCAGAAAACGTCATCTTCCGCTTGGACTCATCAGTATCGGCAAACTCTTCTGATATCTCTCTCGAAGCTCTCATATCTCGAAACATTCCCTCCATCTTAGAAGTGTACAAGGCGCCCAGCTCGTGACGAAGTTTGGCAATCATCGATCTTTCAATGTCAATGGTAAGAAACTTTTGATGTAATAACCGTCTCGTCAAATGGTTTTTGTAGTATCGCTCAAACAAATCTTTATCCTTGATGTATCGGAATATTATAAGAGCCTTGTCTAAAATCGCGTCGCATTCTTCTTCGGTCTTGTGTTTTGAAGACCTTTTGATGTTGCTATCGATAAACAAAGAAAGATATTCCCCTGCTTTTGGGCTCTTATTTATAAACTCCACAAACGAGCTCCCTATCGTCGCTTGTAAATTCTGATCATCATTGAACCCGAGTCTCAACAACCGGTCCATCTTTTGCTTGAAAGCCAATAAGCTTGTGATCCAATAGATAGCGAACCCCGCGGGATTTTCCTTTCGTTTCTTTGTTGACAGCTCATCAGCAGCTGCGGTAGCCAAGTGCACGGCAGTCTTCTGTTGCAATCGAAGACCTTCACTGACCACATACTGTCTTAGAATAGCTTGAATAACACTGCGGCTCTTATCTATTCGTTGCACCAACGAATACAAAAGTTTGAGTTCTTCGTAGCGATCATTCAGTGCCCAGAACTGGAATCCCTCGTCATCAAACTCCATGACCTGCTTGATATTGTCACTGACGAAAATATTGTCGAGAAGCTGGATCAATTTCGGAAAGGTTGTTTTCGGTAAGTAAATCACAGACATGTTCTCCTCTTCTATGATAATTTCGTTGACCCTGTTGATGTACTGTCGTCCGTTCCCAGACTTGAGCAATGCATCAGCAAGATTGCTATAGTAAGCGTAGGATTGTGTCATGAAGAATGGTTCAAAGCTCTTCGAATAGTAGTTGTCGTCGCCCTCTTCTGGCAAGGACTCATACATCCTGATAATATCCTTGATAACAAGCTTATCAACCAAAACACCTCTCCTATTGCTAGAAATCCCATCCATCAAGCTTTGGTTCAAGATGTTGCCTACCTCGTTGTCATTGTACTCTATGACGCACTCCTTAAACAACAAAACCCCCAACTCAAAAGTCGATAGCAAGGAAGACTCCTTGACAAATACTCGGTCCATATACATCAAAACGTCGCTGACCATCCGCATACACAAGCAGTGTGTTTCCCATTCCTCAAATATAGCCTGCAAAATTTCGATGTTGAACTGAACCGTGTCGTTCTTGTCGTCCTGCTTTGTACTTTCACTGCTAAGACAGCCGTAAATATACTCAATCAACTTGGCACGCTTCATCAACAAATGCTCAGTTAGCTGTTTCTTAACATTCATGTACAATTTCTCACCGTTCTTCCGTAGTACTATATGATAGCATTTCCGGTAGAGTTGCTCAAATGAGAGCTTGGATGCGTTTTTGTTAGCAATCTCCGATATTGCAAACGACAACGCTTCCCATGATTTCTCAATATCCACCGAGTCTTCCAAAGTCTGAATAGTCAGTACTGATCTAGAAGCATACAAATATCTAATATACATACTCGCTTTGGCGGGCGGATCTTAACTCGTCGACCTATAGACATCTGATCTGAAATATTTTGACTAGTAACAAACATCACTGGAAAGAGGGAGATCACAACCCCATGCTCAGAGTTACCCGGGTATGAGGTGGGTACGGTCCCAGCAGTGGCTGCGGATGGATGTCTCATGATTCCATACCTTTGCTACGGTTGCTCTGAGTGTTTGTAAATATACCGCATTCTGAACTCATTTTATACATGCTGTTGTAGAGCCTATTAAAATCATGAGGAGGCAAGCCAAACGTCAACCAGGTACATTGGACAATTAGTACCAGCCTGGGGTGTACAAGCTACGAAGTATAGCTGAGAAAGCATCGACAGAGAAAAACAAAGAATACAATAGATAGCGGAGAAGGCTGATAAACAAGGGGGACAGTGGCTTTCATTCAGAGGGTGGGAAAGTGGCTGGTTCAAAAAATCCCGGGTACGTCTAAAAAGTACGACGTCGACGAATAAAATAGGTAAAAAAAACGAAAAAATACGTCGTGTTTCCTCAAAATCCGTCAGTCCTATTTTTCAGACGAATATTTCGAGCTGAGCCAGTTTTTTGCTCACCACAGACATGACTAAGACCAACTGCTCGTGAGACAGACAAGTTAGGTGCAAGGGCTAATATTGCTGTCACCTCTCAGACTTAGACCTTAAGAAAAATTGCGTACCCAGACTTAGCAGCACGGGTTCAAGCAAGGCTCGAATTTTTACAAGAACGAGTTCAATCGACTGCTCAGGGTGAGTTTGCTCTATTCTGGGGAACGAAGTCTACTGAAGATTTGGAGCAGCTCATGGGCGAAGATTTCACGAGTAGTCTTGTATCTCATGCACCTTGCGCTGCTCTGTCTCGCTCAGCGTACACTGGCTTATGTACTGTACAACATGACCTAACCTGCATCCCTTGGCTAATTCCACTTCCTCTCGGCCACAGTACCGGGATTATTGAGTGTCTCTTGGACTCTGTGTCTTAATTGAGTGGGTCTTAAACATCTTATGGCACCATTTTCCTTTATCCCTTCTGCCTTGTCTCACCAAGTATTCCCTGTTATGTCTCATACACTTTCAGGTGTCTTAAAGCAACCCCAGTCCCGCAGAGACATTCAAAGAACCAGCAATCTTCCTATCTCATCTAGTCGGTACTCCCTGATACCCCATGTATTTTGAATCAAATTCTGCCTCTGCACTCATACTTGGCTTTCATTCTGGGCTCCTTCACCGTAACTACATTTGTATATCATCAAGCAATCGCGGGACATCAAGCCCCCATGATGCTCAATGAACATATTCTTTGTTACACCGCTTCTGTGCTTCTGTACTTCAACCAGTCAAGCCGTTTTCAACTGCACCTCTTTCATCCTCTCTCAAGTCCTCGAGAGAGCATCGTAGGCAGGCGACGGGTTTTCATACTGCTTTAAAAACAACTCCTTCTGTCGAAGACTCACATAGCGAATCACCTCCTCTACGTAGTTTTTCAACGCTCCAGTGCTCTGCTGGTCCATGCTAGTCTGAGCGATTAATCCGGGAAAGCTAACAAACAAACGCAACAAATGCTCGGCACCGTAGATCTCGCTGGGCGCCTTGTTCTGATACTGCTCGCTGGTGAGCAAGCTCTTGTACTGCTGACGCTCGTACCGGTACAAGAGAATATGCCCCAAAGCATTGTCAAAATAGAGCTTGAGTCCAGCCACAACCTCATCTAGGAAGTCTTTGTCAAGAGCTTTGAGATTCTTGTTTACTGTGAGATAGTACTTCTTGAACAGGTTCAATATGTCGGCAGCACTAGGAGTGCGAGGCAAAGGCACCACCTGTCGGTCCTTGGTGACATACTCCCAATCGTTCACTAGGATGGCTTTCAAGCTGCCTGGAATACTGATATGGATCTCCGGCCGCTTGAAACACTCCTCTGCCCTCTCCACGTCGTCGCCACCTCTTTTGCGACGACCGGCGTTCCTGTGCTCTCCCTCGTGTTCGTGGCTGCTGCTCTTGTCAGAATTCTTCTTGTTGGTTTCCAACGCCGTCTGGAGCACCGCGTCTTTGAGCTTCTTCTGAAGCTGAATGTTTTCCTGTATGAGTTCGAGAACCCGCTCTTTCCCCACCCACTCGTCCCAACTGGCCTTCCAGCCTTTGTAGTGGATAAAGTATCCTGTGGACGACTGGAGAGCCTGAGGTATCTGCGACGGGCCTGCAGGTTTCTCACCGTCTTTACTGCTGATCCGTTTTGTTCTGGGGTCGTACACCTTGAGGATCTTGGCTTCGTAAAGGAGCGGTCCATGGTACGCCAAACACTTGACATTGGGAGTAAACATCCTTTCACCGTGCTCACCTCAGTTGCTGGACAGTACTGGCGATGGAATAATCAGAAACAACGCTTTAGAGCTGAAAACACAGAGATGGACGATAACTATTGCAAGCAGGCCGTGCCCGATGTATTAAAAGTTCCGCCGCAGACGTCTAGGTGTTGCTCAATAAAAAGCAGAAGCAACTACCACTAACTAATAATTGGTGCGCGTTTTTCAAGCGTTTTGGATTTCACCAAACCACTGCCTGAAGAAAACCGTACTACTCATGAGGACACTTGCATAGCCATGAATGCAAATACTTGAAGTCACAGCAACATGCCTCGACAGACATCACTAGTCGGTGTTTTGTCCACCCATCCTAACAAAAATCTTTTCGGGCACTCGCTTTCAACTTGCAAGTAATACCTAAATCTACCCGTTATCAGGTTCTCCCTGACAACTATCCACTAACCTACACATCGACACACCTCACAAACCCTCTCCGCCAACCTTTCATGCCCTCCCAATCATTGACAGGGATTCGAGGGTACGGTTATCCGGGTAACCTATAAGCGCTCGACGACAACCGTTAGGTGTCCGGCACCCCAAAAGCGCGGGCCGGGTAACGCCATGTTCCACCCGTCAACTGCCCATTCGGGTATTTGGTATCTCCTGAAATCGTCAATTCATCAAACTCCCCCATAAAAGGACCCTCAAATTTCTTCCAACCTCAAAAACATCTTGTTCCAACGGTTTCCCCGGCAAGCCAGCACCCCGCCTCGGTACCCCCACAAGACACTTACTGGAAATTTCGAGAGATCTGCCTGTTTGGTCGACTGTTTATCCTGGACGTCGAACAATAACAACTGACACAAAAACCTCAAACCTCAAGTTGCACAACAGCACCCCGACAGAACAGCGTGGTTTGACGGTACAGCCTGCCCCAGTTGCTTGCCAGTTGATTTTCCTGTTGCCCTGTTCTATTTATAGGTTGCTTTCGTCTGTTGCAACGCCTATCCTGGAAATTATTGGTAGGTACCATAGCACAGGTGGTTCCCGTTATCAAGTTCCCCAGGCAGTCCAAACCCATTTAATTTTCAGCCAGTCCCGCATTTACCTTTTCCAGTGTCTGTGTCACGATGTCAAGCTCCAACAGCCAAAGCCTTAACGGCAACGTTGTAGGCATCCACTTCCGCATAGGCAAGAAGATCGGGGAGGGTTCGTTTGGGATTATCTTCGAGGGAGTCAATCTTCTCACGAACCAGCACGTTGCCATCAAGTTCGAACCTCGCAAGTCGGAGGCCCCTCAGTTGAGAGACGAGTACCGTGCCTATCGGATTTTGCACGGGTCGGTGGGTGTTCCTAATGCCTACCACTTTGGCCAGGAGGGACTCCACAACATCTTGGTGATCGATCTTCTTGGGCCGTCGCTCGAGGACTTGTTCGAGTGGTGTGGCCGCAAGTTCTCGACCAAGACAACCATCCAGGTTGCCAAGCAGATGATTTCCCGGGTGCAAGCCATCCACGAGCGCAACTTGATCTACAGAGACATCAAGCCAGACAACTTTCTCATCGGGTTGCCTAACACCCCCGAGGCCAACGTGATCCACATTGTCGACTTTGGCATGGCCAAGTACTACCGGGACCCCAAGACAAAGCTGCACATCCCGTACAGAGAGCGGAAGTCGCTCAGTGGCACTGCAAGATACATGAGCATAAACACCCACTTGGGCCGCGAGCAGTCTCGCAGAGACGACTTGGAGTCCTTGGGCCATGTGTTCATGTATTTCCTTCGAGGCTCGCTTCCTTGGCAGGGACTCAAGGCCCCAACCAACAAGTTGAAGTACACCAAGATCGGAGAGAAGAAGCAGACCACCAACATCCGCGAGCTCTGCTCTGGGTTCCCGGACGCGTTTGAGGAGTATCTCAACTACGTGAGAAACTTGCGTTTCGACGAGACCCCGGACTACGAGTATCTCCGCCACTTGATGGACAAGGGATTGAAGCAGATTGGCGAGAAGGACGACGGCCACTACGACTGGATGGACCTCAACGGGGGCCGTGGCTGGGACTACACCATCAACAAGAAGCCCAACCTTCACGGATACGGTAACCCCAACCCCCGCAACCAGAGACCTAATAGACAGACCGGAGCCCAGGCCCCGAATGCACAGTACCAGAACCAGAACTCGCGATCCAAGTTGTCGGTGGGCCAGGCTCAGGCACAGCAGCAGCCTCCGGCCCAGCAGATATTTGCGTCGCGGTCGCCTACAAACACTCAGAACAAGTCCCAGGGCTCGCCTTTGGCCAAGAACTACAACTTGGCCCCCGCCAACTACGCCGGGTCGGGGCCGCAGTCCCAGGGCAAGCACTACAACGCTGCCTACGGCAAGAACGACAACAGACAGCAGCAGATCCGCCAAAACTTGCTGCCCGTCAACGATAGAGCCGACATCGACAGCGTCAACTCGGGCAACAAAAACTTTTTCCAGAAAATATGCTGCTGTGGCTAGCCTTGCTGGCGTCCTCTCGCTGCCGCCTTTGCTAAACTGATTCTCCCGGATCTTTCATTTCATTGGATATAAATGTTTAATTTTTTCTCACGGGCAACAAGTTCCATCCAGACCTGCCTTTTGGTTTTCTTATTATTTTTCTTCCTTTATTAGAATTGCATGAATATTCTAGATAATTACATTAAGTTTAGCAATTGGTTGTAGTATGGTGCTGGCACTGGTTTAGTATGTATGATCGTCATTAGAACAGTAGCTAGTGTAGGTATCTTAGAGGATTGATATCACTTCAATGATTAGTAAGTAACAATAGAGAGCGAGGTTGGGAGATGTTGGCAGTGTTTATGAGTTGACTTCTGAGATTTTAGAGAGACTGTGTGATCATGGTATTTTAAACTCAAGTGTGTTATGCACTGGTCAAAGCGATGCTGAGTGATTAGTGTGTGAAACAAAAGTCAACTAAACGGTAAAACACAGATTCACATCGCATTACAAAGTCTCATTGACAACCATACAAATAGTACCTATTACAGGTAGCAGTGACTGGTTTCTTATTGTCATGTCGGCAAGACATAGTGGAATTTAATCATCATGCATTCTTGTCAATTATATATACTTGAAAACTTGTGTCAAACAATAAGTAACTGGTGGTTCATGCAACTCAGTTCAATTTATTTTCATTGTTCAATCAGCTACAAAGAGTTGCAATTGGGCTGCACTAGCATTGACTAATCTTACAACTTAAACGATCAAGAGAATCCATAGTCAAGAGAACAAACAACAAAGAATTTGGTCCTACTGTCGAGGTTCTAATTTTGTTATTGTTATAGAATTATATTAACATTCTGAATAATTTACATAGAGATTCTCTGGCCCCACCAGTGTTTCAGTTCATCGTAGTTCACCATCACTGCACCACGATGTGTTACAATCAGCATCTAAGACAAACCATTGCATGACTCCCCTTCCAACCACCAAAACAAAATACTTCAACCAACTAGTAGCTCACCCACGTTCCTTCCAACTCGTCGTAACGCCGAGTGCCGCGTCTTCTTCCCCTGCTCTCTCCATCAACCCTCATGCTCTCTCTCTTCAATCTCCGGATATTTCTCTCTCTCTCAATCTCCCGCTTCTCGATCTCCCACTGCGACAACTTCTCGACCGTAGGACACCACTCCAGGCCCAAGTTCTCAGGATCAAATCTGAACCCTGCCTCTCTTCCATAGGCTGCTCCATTGACAAGCTCGCTCGGCAACTTGCCTTCAATTGCGTCTCTCTTTAATTTTATGATCGACTCGTGCAACGCATGGGCAATCGCAGGGTAGAACTCCCGGTTGAGACCCAAGTCCCCCACCACGCTCTCGGCAAACGTCTCTGGAGTAAGACTGTCGTCGGTCAAGTCCCACTCAAACTTGTCCTCGTACAACAGCTTGTCTAGACTCACCGACAAGTCGATGATCACCCGGATGGAGATGTCCTCCGGCAACTGGATCAGTGCTAGCTGGCTGTACTCCTTCACCTGCGACTGGATCGACTGGGAGATCTGCAGCTGCACCAGCCCTGGAAGGTCCATGTCCTGGCACATTATCTCGGCAAACTCGTCGGCGCTGAGCAAGGTCTCGTTCAAGTTCCAGAGAAAAAAATCCACTATACGGCTGTTCTGGTACTCGATGTTGATCCGGATAGGTATGAGCACCTCAGGTGCTGCCGCGTTGTTGATCATGGCCTGCTCACTATGGTACTTGTGAGGAGTCTTTGCTGCCACTTTCCCTTGGAAATTGTTTAGAATTGCGTTGCCCGTAGGGTTCTTGGGATCGACCCTTGGACTGTTCCGCGTGCCTGTCACGTAATCCTCATCGTCTTTGTCAATTGCAGCCCGCAAGTTATTGTCATCGTCATCAAAATAATAGTCCTCCGCATAATTCACCACATGCGCGGTTCTCTTAGTGCCACGTGAAGTCTGAGTGGTTATAAACAATGCGGTGTTCTCATTTCTGACTCGAGAAAAAAAACTGGTAGCTAGCGCCTGCGGAAACAACGGTTTCTCCATGTTATTCCTACTGCTATTCATTGTTAGTGATACTCGAATTCAGATTTACCACCGTGCTTGCACCGGGTAACCATCACCACTTGCGCCAGGGCCCGCAACCAGGACATAGCATTTTTCCAGCAGTGTAAAATTTTTTCTTTGCCAACGAACCACAACCATGTCTAGTATTGCTGAACTTGAGAAGAAATTAGTTGCTACCAGCTACGTCGAGGGGTAAGTCCTTACGGAAAATTGGAGGATTCCACTGCCATCACCACTGCAGCGAGCTTCGAACTGCACTATCATGATGAAGAACATTGGTCCGTGTTTACTAGGTGGCTTAAGACCCCATCCTATGAGTATCAAACCCATTTCAAGACAATTCACTTTCCTGACCCAATGGCAGTGGAATCGATGATCCCGCCCGGATTGCAGCCTGCAATTGCTCAGTACTAACCTCCAGTAACACTGCTACCCAAGCCGATGCTGCTGCCTTCAAGGCCATCCAGAAAGAGTACCCATCGTTTGTCAGATGGTTGGCTCACATCCACACCTACGTCGACGACTTCGAGTCCTTGCCAGCTGCCAAGGCTGCCCCAGTCGCTGAGGAGGAAGACGACGACGACGTCGACTTGTTTGGATCCGACGACGAGGAGGTCGACGAGGAGGCCGAGAAATTGAAGGCCCAAAGAATCGCCGAGTACAACGCCAAGAAGGCTGCTAAGCCAAAGGCTGCTGCCAAGTCCATTGTCACCCTTGACGTCAAGCCATGGGACGACGAGACCAACTTGGACGAGTTGTTGGCCGGTGTCAAGGGCATCGAGATGGACGGGTTGGTCTGGGGTGCCCACAGCTGGGTCCCAGTTGGATTCGGGATCAAGAAGTTGCAAATCAACTTGGTTGTCGAGGACGACAAGGTTTCTTTGGACGAGTTGCAACAGTTGATTGAGGAAGACGAGGACCACGTTCAGTCCACCGACATTGCTGCTATGCAAAAGTTGTAAGCGGGGTGCTAAGAGTATTTAGTTATAAACGTACCTGATGCGAACGTGTAGGGGAGTGGCTTGAGAGTAGTGTGAGTGGAAGTTTTAGATTGGGGTACTTGAGGCTTTGATCTGAAGTTCCAAGTGAAGGTTCTAATGGAGTTCCTATTATTCTATGATTGAAGAAGATGTGATGATCTAAATGGAGAACTTAAGTGACTGGAGATTTGAAGCATACGATCACTAGATTGAAACCAAACAAGTAAATAAATAAAAAAATAAACAAGCCAAAATGACTTAGAAGATTGTCTAAGCACCAGAATGGTGAATCACTGAAAACCTCTGTGATTATCTCCTTGCATGTTGACTGCTGTGTGATTCCTGCAGACATATATTCTGTAATGTCTAACAATCCAACATACTGATTCAATGCAACTAATCTATTCCAATCTATCATTAATTCCAATCATAATAATTAAACGTCAATTCCATTGTAGCCAGTGCTTTGAGTTCCATTGATATATCAGATCACCATTTCTCGATTGACACGTTTCTAACCAATTATGGAGTGTGCAATGTCTAGTCACTTAATGACAGACTCTTGCAAGTACCTCAATGACACTTTATACCTAAGCCTGTGTCTTTTAAAGCACGGAATGAACGCTTTTCGAACACACCTCCAACTGATCTCCCGTAAATGAGCCGGTCGACGGTTCGGGTTTGCAGTAGCCAATCGAGCTTGGACTCGAAGCACTAACAGCTCACAGAACCGCACAAACTCTGGATGCTGGTGCGTCTGGTGCCTCAACGACCTCACCAAGAATTGAGCACAGGAACCAAGGTTCAAGCATATATCTTTCTCTGCAGCACGATTGAGTCGCAAATTCAACAAGCAAGACAACACTCTGGTATCAAACAACCATGCTGCGTATTTGTAGATCGCATGTCGTGAGCTGAACGTCATTGCACCAGGCACCGCATAGGTCTTCACCATCGACCTGGCCAAGAAATCAACGGTTATCCCACAGAACTCCACAACGTTGGTGCCTGTCTGGGTCTTTCTGCGATTGATTTCTATCTTGAACTCAGTGAGAACCTCCAACACTTTAGCAAACCCGGACCTCACTCTGTCGTGATCATGGCCCACCACAATGAAATCATCAGCATACCTCACCAACACCGTGCCCTGGTCCAACGTGATCTTGCTCACCACATAGTCAAGAAACAACTCGTTGAACACCGCACTCAAGGTGAACCCTTGGAATATCCCGTTCTTACGTACGTAGGCCCAGTTCTTGGCACTGACCACCGTCTTATATAACTGGTCTGCAACCACTTTCAAGATGTCTGGCTTGCAGAACGCAGCCGAGGTACTGGGCACCTCCAGACGACTATACACAAGCTGGACCTTCCTGCTGGCCCGGTCGTAGCAATAGGTAGCGTTCCGGTCTAGCATCTGGTCCACGGTGTTGAAAATCGTGTCTATAGGCAACGAGTCGTAGCATGACTTGATGTCAAACTTGACAAAGTACACTGGGCCTCTGCCTGTGAACCTGCGCAACTCCTGGACAATCTGCTGTCTCGTGGACGCTCTGCCGCTCCGAAGTTGCTTCAACACTTCCTTGACAGGACGCAACGTGCTCCTGAGATGGCTGTTGTACTGCAAGATCTCCCGCCTGGTCAGACCTTTCTTGGGCACACAGATCACTCGCAACTCGTTCTTCTTCGGGTACGCACTGAGACTGCCAAGCAGCACCGACTCCTGCGACCCAGCAAGAAGCTTGTCCCGCACCAAGTACTTGGAGAAGTACTTGTCGATCCACTGGCGTCGGAGCTGGTGCCAGTCTTCATGGTGGAAGTAGTAGCTCACCGCCAAGTTGCTGGTGAGATGGGTGACGTGCAAGAAGCTCGCAACCAACCGGCAAACAAACCAGTTCAAGAGCCAGTGCACAAACAGACAAAACATCTGTTTGCGAATGGCAAGTTCCTGGACGTTGAGCTTACCAGGCTTACCCAACCACGGCACATCCTTGATCCGGATTCCCTCAATGCACCTGTCGACTTTCACCTGGACCTTCTTGGCGGCCCAGATGAAGTGCGAGATCTGCTGCATCACCAATTTCTTGTTGCGGCCGGTGCCAAACATCTGCATTGGGAACACCTGCGACACCACCGACGTCACAAACAGGATCACCTGTTTCGGGTGCACCGACCTGCTCAACACCGTGCCCTGGCCCACTGGTGACGCCGGGCTATTCCTGAGCGTAGCTCCGTAGAACCCGTGTTTCTGACGGTGTCGAGAAACCACCTGCTGCAACAACTTGTACACTGCGTTGTACCGTTTGTGTCTGGAGCAGCCAAATATCTTGACCATAAGCAACTCTGCCGACTCTGGAATCACCTCTCGGGCCTTCTCAACAGGAACCTCTACTTGCTTGTAGTACATTTTGGACTTGGAGGCAACACATACACTCGAGGACGGTTTTCTGGTGGCCTGCAAACTGGTACCAAACACTTGCACTTTATCGACGTACCCTCGAGCACTGGTGACGATCCTCGAGAAATTGTCCGGACCAATACGCCAGTACAAAACACTCCACTCCAACAGCAGCAACTTCCTGTACTTGGAGGTTGTTTCATTGATGGTCTTTGCAGTCACATGGCCGTCCACAGTAGCACTGAACCCCCATCCCAATACATTGTGACGGTGGTCAGTGACTGCCTCAGCAATCAACCGTTGAAGAAACCGGTCGTAGGGTTCTTGAGGTGTCCGATACTCAGTGATTTCAACGTTCCTAGATACTTTGACATTGTCTAGTAGGTCTCTGTATTGTTGAGGGTCGTCGTTGGTTATGGCATTAGGAACTTGTTGTACAATGACGCGTAATGAAAGCATGGTCAAGACAGTCCAGCATATGGATTCAGGTTACCGAAACGTACATCAATCTTGAAGACCAATTGATTGTCTAGATTTGAGAGAGTTGACTATTAGTACTGAGTGATTACTGATTGATTAGTACTGAGTGATAACTCTGATTGATTAGTACTTGGTGATTAGTACTGAGTGATAAGTACTGAGTGTGCATGCGAGTATGCACTGAAATATCAAATGCACACCGATTTTTTCTTGTCAGAGTAAGTCACCTAGTTGGAACAATTGACACTCTGCACCACCGACTGCAATGGTGAAGATCGATCCCGACACCCTTATAATAGAAGACACCATCCAACAAATACGGTATCCGTCAGACTACAAGTTCAGTTTAGTAGGAGCATGGATGGTATTGATAGACCCTAGACAGTCCAAGAAGTATATAGAGCACATCAAACAGATCGAGGACCCACGAGATTTCAGCCATCTAAAACGGTTCAGCAAACAGGGCGACAAGTTGAAATGTCTTGTTTCCAGCTCTGAAATCCCTCTGCAGTTCCCAGAGGCTCTGTTGATCCAGGTACCTGAGTTCCCACCTCGCACCAAGCAAGAAGCAGTGCAGGTATCCAAAGACTACTGGCCGGTGATCTGGCGTGGAGACCCCAACATCCAGACGTTGAACCTGATCCCGTTTGATTTCAAGTTCCTTGCTACAGAGTTTGCTCGTCTTGTTGAGATCGCCAGCCACAGCCTGTCACAATTGCCTATCGTCACCTCGATATACGACCCGACCACAAACACTGTGGTTGCAACGGCCCAGGACCTGCGGTTCAACAACCCGCTAAACCACAGCATCATCAACTGTATCTCCGAGGTGCTGGCGCTCCATCGCAGCCAAGGAGCCTCCAACTACTTGTGTCTCAATTATATAGTGCTCACCACTCACGAGCCCTGCAGTTACTGTGCCATGGCTCTCGTCCATTCACGAATCGGCCAGCTCTACTATCTCAGTAACCAGCCCAAAACAGGCAGCATCAAACTGAACTTCCACATCCACGACCTCAACAAACTCAATTGGCGATTCCACGGGTTCCAGTACTTGAAAACCCGCGCTCCTCCAGTCCATCCTAATCTCTACATCTAGGCTTCAATCAGCCAATGCACGCTCTAATGACTCCAACTCCTGCCCCGCGTCGTCCACCGACTTTGTAAACAAACTCTTCCCGTACCGCAAATCCACCAAACTGTCGACCATCTTGCTCGTCTGGTCTAGTTCCTGTCCACACTGCTGCTCGAGGTTCCTGGTCTCTTGATCTAGCACCTTCGATAACTGACTCATTTGTTGTGTAAGCTCTCCCAAAGTCCATTTGCCTATCGGTTCGCCGCCGCCAACCTCTTGCTCGGGCACATTGAAGTTCTGTTCTACGTTCCTCGTCACCTGCTCGATGTTCTGTTGCATCTGAAGAAGCACATACTCGTACACCAGCTCCACCAAGTCAGGGTCCTGTGATTTGAACTGCGCAGTAAACTTTTCTTTGGAAGCCAATGTGTCGTTGACAATGCCGGCAGTCAAAAACGATTTCAAGATTGTTTCGGAGTCCATCTGGTGCTGCAGTGTAGAGAAATTGTTTCTTATAGCAAATAAACAGTGTAAGTAAGCACCGCACGCGTTCGGTTGAAAATTGAATCTGCATGCATAGGGCATAGAGATAGGTCTGAAGAAAAATAGATTGGGGGTGACTTTTGCTGGATTTTGGGTGGATTTAAAGGCAGTGGAAGGTAGGAAATTTATTGTAGATTGGTGTAAACCAGTTTGTGAGAGTTGCGGATAGGTGGTGGGTGTTGAGTGGTGAGTGTTGAGTGTTGAATGTTGAGTGTTGTAGTGCAAGTATTGTAGTGTAAGTGTAGTTGTGTTGTACATTGACGTTCAAAGCATAAGTCTTTATGAGTGTCAAATTATACAGTGTTTGTCTAACAGATTGTCTTGCTAATTGAACTACAAGTAATTACAGAAGTTACTTAGAATAGAGCACGGCAAATCATGTTGTCCAACTGAACATAGAAAACATGGGCACCTCTTACTGAGTATATCACAGATCTCTTGGAACCAATGGACTAATACAATTTCTGATCCCTTTCATGCTTCTCCACTGCTTCAATCGAAATTTGAATCTTCTACAATTACAGCCCACCATGCTAGCAGACACAATCCAGCTCACACCCTACTACTCAATTCAGAATTATGTATTAGTCCAGCATCCTCAACAGATCGGCCACTAAGTCTTAGTAGACAAAAGCTCCGTAACTGACAAAGTCGCCAGCGGTGCCTTCCAACTTGAACTCGACTCCTGGGACAATGTAAGCAACCTCACCTTTCTTGACCTCGACCTCGGTACCCTCATACACAATCTTACCCTTGCCCTCGGTGGTAATCAACAACACCGGGCTGTCCAACTTGCTGAGCGACCGGACCTCCGAGACACCCAACTTGGTCTCGAACACCGCAAACTCGGCAATAGGAGGGTTGTACAACAAGCAGCTGCCGGCGCCGGACCCAAACGTCTCTGGCACCATCTTCTGCTTCTCGACCGGGTCGCACGAGTAGGTCAACATCTCGACCAAGTTGTCGACGTCCTTGAACTTCGGGGTGAACCCGGACCGCACCACGTTGTCGCTGGCGGCCATGCACTCGATGATGTCTCCCGAGATGTATGCGTGTGGGTCCTTAGCCTTCAAGAACATTGCTTCACCAGGTTGCAACTTCACGTAGTTCAAAAGCAAGCACCCGCAGAAAAGACCCACGTCGTCTGGGAACTGCTGGTCAAGACGCTGGATGAGCTCAGGGATCCCTGGTGCAAACGCAGCAGGGTCCGACTTGGTGCGAGCCACCAACGCTCTGGCAAGCGATTCTACAGACTCCGCTGACGCAGTCATGATCTTCTCAAACACAGCCTTCAACTGCAACTTCGATGGCTCACCAATGAACTTCGCAGCAGTGTCTTGTCCGATCAACTCAGCAAACTCCGGGATCTTCTGCAAGTTGGCAGCAATCTCGTCCAACGGCTTGAACCCACAGAACCCTTCAAACAGAGTCACGGCTATCGCCATCTCCGGCTTGTGGTTGTCGTCAGGGTAGTTCTTAGGGTCGTTGGCATGCAACACCTTGGCCAATGACTTGTCTGGGTGCGCCTGGATCGACAACACCTTCTCAATGCTCAACACCTTGAACAAGAAAGGCAACTCGGCCTCGCCAAACTGGGTCAACAGCTTCTGGCCCAAGTAGAAGTCCGGGTCGCTCTCAATGAGCTCCCTTAAAGACTTGCCGTTCTCTACACTGATGGAAGGCACCTTAGGATGTGTGCCCATCCACAACTCGGCATACGGTTTCAGCTCGTCGATGGTGACCTCGGGGTTACCTGCAGCTGCAAACTGAGCCACCAGCGACTTGGAGCCTACTTTTCCCCACGCGTAGTTTTGGTATCCTGGATAGTTAGTAAAGAACTTGGTTGGGAGTAAGTGATGTGGCTATATATAGATAGCTGGTAGTTGATGGTAGTTGATGGTAGTTGGTATTGGTAGTTGGTAGTTGGTAGTTGGTATTGGTAGTTGGTGGTTGACAGCATTTGTTCACAATCAACAGCAGCTGACACCAATTGAAACAACACCCGCAATTCTTTTTTTAACTATACCCCCCACCTTATTGCTTGGTGTAAGTACTTCATTGGCTTTGCTAGACTTGGAACGGATTTAAAGAACTTGCGTCAACCTTGCAGGACTCAGCGGCCGACGTGTGAGTTGGCAATTATACTCAAGCCTCCAATAGAACCACCATTGATATAAATCGTTGTGCTCTTCTAACTCTTTTCTAATATATTTCACAATATTCTTTGCAGACCCAGTGGCCAATCCATCCAAGATTGTGTAATCAATGTCAATCAGTATCACAACTACTAGCCTGCAATTAACTCCACTGCAATCCATAACCTCAATCCAGAGGCCAATACAACATCCACCAATACTAACCACAACAAAAACCTAATCAACAGCAAACCATACAACCTTCTCACCACCTCCTCACTGCGTCCCCACTACCACCTCCCACCTCAAAACACTCACCGCTTAAAACCTTGAACACTTTGTCTGGCATAGTTATGTGTGTGGAGTGACAAACAGTTTTTCGTCCGCTGAGTTGTTATCTAGTGGAAATCGATGGCACGTGGGCCAACCGCAACACGCGTGATGGTCAGCACTGAACACCACTATCCCAGCAATTCCAATAACCAATTACACATTCCAACGGCACAGCTTAACACCGCTGTTTAAATTTAAACTCCGGACCGGTTGCTAACAGACGCCAATCCTGCTCGGTATTCGGGTGTCGTAGTTACCCGGCCGAGCACACAACCGGGCTGCGTCCTCTACTCCAGTACTGCAATGGAGTATATTGAGACTTCATCTGGCAACAGGATTTCCAAGAAGGCCTCGATTTCTGGGGTATCCAATATTCTTCTTGCAGGAAATGCCACTGTTTGTGCTCATGCTAAGTTGCGTGGAGAAGTCCGTTTGAAAGATCCAGACGAACCTGCGATTCTGGTAGGTAGTTTCACTTACTTAGGTCGCAACTGTGATATTGTACCTCCAATTCTAGGACTCAAACGTGTTGAAAATAAAACTGTTCGGATCCATCTGGGACTGAGCATTGGGTCCTACGTAGTGATCCGTGACAATTCGGTGGTGCGCGCCAGTAACGTTGCTAGTAGAGTGTACATTGGTGCAAACTGCCAGATAGGTGACATGGCAGTGATCTACCACTGCTGTTTGATCAAGGCCGGTACCGTCATCCCAGACAAGTGTGTGGTGGCGCCTTTCAGTGTGGTGGAAGGGCGGCCTCCTAATTTGAAGATCTCAGAAATGAACGTCGGGTGTCGTAGATTGATCGAAGAGAAAGCCAAGCAGTTGTACTTGGGAATCGACAATGGTAATGATATCGATCAATTGGTTGCTGGTGGTGGGATGGTTTGACTTGTTGTTGTTGGTTTTGGAAGTTAGAGTGGTGAGGGGTTGTGGTACTTACTGAAGCACGACCACCAGACGTTCCAACATGTAGGGTGAGCACTACGCCATACTACTAGCAATTAGTATAGATAGATTTGGTTGTTGGTGTGACGAAACCTCATTAGTTAGAGACCTTTGTACAGTAATCTATGTTGTTTGAGTTTCTACGAGTTGGATTGTAGATAACTTGTACTTCCTGTGTTGATCTCAGACCAACTAAATCCCATATCTAGCCCCCTCCACGATCACACTTCCATATGCTGACATCTATATGCTAACACTTCCATCTGTTAACACATCCATAGGCTGACATCTCCATAGGCTGACATCCCACACGACTCAACCCACATCTACAGTGATGATAATCTATTAGTACATATTAGTGCATTCTACTTGATCGAGATTTCTCCCTCAGTCCTGGGACCCCCAGCCCACACACCACTCGCTGTTCTTGACATCCCCCGTGCTCCATCGTTTGTCTCGCTTGACCAACGTGTTCTCGACAATCTGCTTGGCTCCCTTCCAGAACTCGTAGTCCCACTTGCCTGCATTGCTGTCGTCGAAAAAGTACCAACTCCACTCGATGCGAGCAATACGATGAGCAGCTCTCAGAGTACGTTGGCGGCGCACCGCACCAGTTATAGGGTTGATTGCTGGCGGAGGTGGGTCAAACGGAAGCCGGCCTTCCATCAATGCATACAACAACACTCCCAACAGCCAAGTGTCCGTCTGACGACCATCATAAGGCATGCCCATAATCAATTCTGGAGCCACATAGTCTTCAGAGCCACAGCGAGTCTCAAGCATGTAATTGTCGGGACTGATGTTCTTGGCCAACCCAAAGTCAGTGAGCGAAGCAATGGGACCCGCCCATTGCCCACAGGAAGGATACTGCAACAACAGCAGCACCGGCAAGTTCAACAAGATGTTCTCGAGCTTGATGTCACGGTGGATCACCCAGTGCGAGTGCAAGTAATGAACCGCACCTACAACCTCGCTGAAGATCCTACGAAGAAGGTCCGGGGCGATCTCGGCACGGTGTTTCGAGGCAAACTCAAACAAGTCGCCGCCCTGGCAGTACTGCAAGATCAAGGTATGGTTGTCACCACGCACTGTGCCAAGGAGTCGGATCACTGACGGGTGCCGCACTGCTTTCAAGATCTCAAGCTCTCTGCTGAGTGCCGACTCGATACCCAGTCGGTTCTGGTCCTTGGGGATCTCTGTGATCTTGATAGCTACAAAATGAGATGGAGGCTCAAGAGCTGTTGTGTCAGTCTGTGTAGACTGTTGATTAGTCTCTAGAGTGGTTGTATCAGTCTGTGTAGACTGTTGGTTAGTCTCAAGAGTAGTTGTGTCAGACTGAGCAGATAATTGATTAGTCTCTAGAGTGGTTTTATCAAACTCTGTGGACTGTTGAGCGCCAGGCTGACTCTCCAGAGCCCCCAATGATACCTCCTCGATCGTTTGACTCAGTAGCTGAGATAAGCAAGTGGTACCCAGCAGCACCAACTGATTGTCCTGTCCAAGCCTGATTGTCTGAGAACTCAGTTCCAGGTGGTTAGACTGGGAGCTGACTCCCATATTATTAGATTGTACATTGCTAGATTGCAAGTTTGCTCCTAGGTTGTCTGTTTGTGAGCCCGCATACATCTCTGTATCCTCTGGACTGGTTCCTGGAACCGTCAGAGATAATGCCAACTGCTGGGTCTCTACAGAAAGCACAAGTCCCTGGCCCACCAGTACGTCCTCGACCTCCTCGCCCAAGCACACTCTGCTGAACGAACCCTTCCCTAGCATCCGGATATATCTCCATGCTCGTGGACGGCCCTGCAAATCCTGGCCCCGGTACACCACCGCAACCTCGCTCGAGGCATCGCTGGACTCACGCTGAAGGCCTTCTGGGGCAGCAAGCACGCTGGAGATCAAGGGGCCGTCCTTGGGCAACGGCGTCGAGAAGAACCGCTTGCCAGACTTGCCGGGGTCCTGGGTGCCGTCAAACTGGGAGCTACGATTGGTTATCGGCGAGGGCAATTGGGTGATGGTGTGGACCACGGGGGAGTGCGGGCTCCTGGCAGCATACTCGGAGACCTCGAGCGACCGGCGGGACCGCTTCGGGATCTCGAGCACCAACGGCGTGGTCTTCCCCTGGTGTTCTGTCATCAACTGGGTGCAGCAACAAACTCACTCCACTTAAAAGATTTGCCTTGAAACATGGGTGGGCACACCCGGTGGCTTATGGTGGTGGATGTGTGGGGGTGCACGCACCCTGCAGTGTAGTCTGGAGTAGGGTGCAAGGGTGCGTAGGTGCAAGGGTGCGTGGGTGCAGGGATGTTACAGTGTTGCAGCAGTGATGTTGGGATGTATGGGTGATTGAGAGAGAGAAGAGGATTGGTTAATAACAGGATAGATTTTTAAGATGTGATTGTAGGATGGTTGTGGAGTGAGAGTGAAGAAGTGGGAGAGACGAGGAAGTAGGATGAGACGTAGGATGAGACGTAGGATGCAGTTAGTACGATGGTGTATCGAGATTGTGGGGTATGAGTGGAGAAGTGTGTAAGTTGTTTAGATGTGTGAGAGAAATCGGGGAGGCGATATAATGAAGAGTAATTAAAGAATGAGAATCTATTAAGCGATAAAAAATGTAAAATTGAGATAGACAAGAGAGTTAAGTCAGTACGATAGGCTATGAATGGGAATTGAGTAAACTGAGACAGACAAGTCTGCAAGAGTATAGGTATCTGATCTCAGAACAATATTTTAAATTCAGAGTTTTGGATCATTCGACATCCGTCAATTTGTAGTTGATCCACAGCAACGCTGCAGCCAGTGTGAGTCTCTCTTCACATGCGTCACTCTAAAGTTGGTGCTGCCAGTATGGAACACATCTGACACTCTCTTTACCTGATACAGTCAATTACCAGATCCAGTGTTTGCTCCAATGATAACTTTCAACCCTCTTGATCCCAATAGCGATCGACTCCAAGAACTCCAACAGTGAATACAAAACCACAGTCTAAACACACTCTCCCCTACACAAGTCAGTCATTTATCATTTACATTAGCTAATTACCATCTATCGAACAAATAGAATTGACTGCATCAGCCAGGCTGCCCAATTATTACCACCGCCTCATCGGAACTTCTTCATCACTCTATCATGTAACCCTTGAATACAATCGTGGAACACCCCGACATCGCAGTCCACACAGTCTCCCAAGAACACAACCTCCTTCTCCTTCAACGACACCGCGGTCTCGCCCAACAACTTGCGCAACCCAGTGGCAAGCGCACGGTACTGCTGAGCCGACGGAAGCCGCACCACCCCGTTCAATTCGTTCTCAATGACAATCGGCACCATCGAGATCTGCACCGACGACCGCAACCGAATCTGAACCCGGATGAGACTGCGCGAGATCACATGCTGCACCTTCTGCGAGTTCTGCTCCGGTTTACGAGTCGCCTCCTTCTTGATGTCGTAGACAATGCTGTAGTTGGTGAGGTCTTGGCAGGTGAAGTGGTACTTGATCTCGATGCTGGTTTTCTCCAAGGCGCTCTGGACCGAAACGTCCGAGTACTGGGGTTTGTTGTGTTTGGCAAACCGTTGCAACGTCTCGACTGCAGGCTCGGTGAGCCGGATATACCTCATTGTCTGTGCAATCCCGGACAGTGTGAGCAACCGTTGGAGCTGCACGCGCACCAACTCATGCGGGTTGCCGCTGTCGAGGTGCAAGTTTAACTTGTGTCTCACCTCAAACGTGTACTTGTGGCTCTTGTACTGGAACTCGGCCTGGGAGAAGTACACGTCTAGTGGGAGGGTGCCCACCAACCCTATGAGCCTGTTGAAGTGCCGGAGCAACTCGTACGGTCGTGTGAAATACTTGAAGGTTTCAAACTTGCCTCCATTCAAGTCTACCTCGGTGCCAATATGGAAATACCGCCCCGACTGGTCGACCTCCACAAGATCACCGGCACTGCGCTCGGTGTTCATGTGCAACGGTTCCATTAGCTCCCCATACAAATCCAACCGCATCATCGAATTAAACAACTCCACCGTCAATATCAAGTTGTTCTTGATCCGCCGACCTTTGCCTGGAGGGATCAAGCTGCCGGTGTTAAGAACAATAATCGTGCCTCCAGTGTCTCTGGCCCACAACTTGGCAAGAAACGACTCGATCGGCAACTTTCTCGAAGGGATGCTGGTGCCCACCTTGTTGTTGTTGAGCTCCTCGATGACAATATGGATCGAGATCTGGTTGGTGGCCACCTTGCTGAGCTCCAACCCGGCGTCGTAATCAAACTCTCTATCTAGCGGCATTTCTTTGTAGAATTCAAGCAACCACTTGCTGTTGACCGACTTGATTCTTGCGAGCCAGAACTGGTGGCCAGTGCTTTTGATCACCGTAGCAAGGAACCAGTTTGCAGGCCAGTTCTTCAACCGGTAGTACTGGATCGACCAAGAGAAGTTGGTCATCTGGCCCAATTCAGGATCGAGTTTCACAAGCTCTGGCTTTTCAATCTTGATAATCGGACAAGTACGCCAGCTGGTCACCTTCAATATCTTCAATGTCTCGTGACGCAACAACTCCATACGAACAATCAAGAGCTGCTGGACAATCTGTTTGGTTGCGCTCTCGGCAGAAACCACATGAAACAACGGTCCCGAGCGGATTTCTCTGTCGGTTTCGCTTTTGGCCCCACTGATTGCCACATAGTTGGTGAATCGGTATTTGTTGAGAATAGAGTTGAGCGAAGGCGATGGATTCACAAAGAACGACGACCCAGTGAGATAGTCTATCGAATACACAATGGTTTTACTGTTGTTCAACCGGATGATGATCTGGTTGTTGCCAAACGTCACTGGGGCGTTCAACTGTGTAAGCTGTTCGTACACCTGCTGAGTGATCAACTCGGCATGCTTGTTCAACACAGAGCTCAATAGTGTCTGGATCGAGAAACTCTGGTAGCTGTTGAGCTGCAACCCAGACTCCAAGGTCTCAAAGATGGACTCAAGACCATGGTCCTCGTACAAGAGGCCGTCCTTGAACCACTGGAAAACTATCTTCTTGTTCTCCATGCTGACCTGGATGTACGAGGCTGCGTCCTTTTTCAACACCTTCTTCTGGATCCAGTAGTATATTACGATGGAGTTCTTCTCCGGCGAGTATGTGTGGCGGAGGTTGGACCCCCAGGTGATTCTGTTGGGGCCCTTCAACGTGCTGCCGCCGTTGGTGAGCAAGTTGAGCTGCATGTTGATAATGTACAATTTATAGTTGAGCGAGTACAAATGCAAGTATCGGTACAATTCGACCAACGGGTTGGACGACCCGAACAACGCCTGGTTGATCACGGTCTTGATGCTGTTGAGGTTGGCCGGAGGAAGCCTGTTGGAGAGGTTGAACACCAAGTTGCCCAAGTCGTCGAGCCCAAACCGGAACTCAAAGTCCAACACAATGAACACGTACTGTCTGTCTGGCTTGCGCTCGGGGCTCGCCAGGTCCTCGGGGTTTTCCTGGTCTGTCGGTTTCTGCACCGGGTCTGGTTTCTCCACCAAGGTCACCAACGCCTCGAACTCGTTGGGCACGCTGAGCATGAGCTTGCCGTTCTCCACCGTCATGTACTGGTAGATGTCGCTGTGGCCAGAGCCCTGCTCAAGAAACAACCGCGACATCTTCAAGTTGATCAAGGAGTTGAGGTTCTTGACCTTGCGGAGCAAGAGCTGTGGCGAGAGCGGCACTACAGGTAGCAAGTTGTATGTAGGGAGCAACGAGGTGCTGGTGCGCCGCGGGTCGGCACCGTAGTGGGCCTCGTTGAGCACGATCATCGAGGTGATCAAGTCGTGGTTCGGCAACTTGGCAAAGTTCAAGTCCACCTTGATTCGTCGGATGTTGTCGACCAAGCTGTCAAAGTAGAGCTGCTGCTGCCGGAGCCAATTGAGCAAGTCGATCAACAAGTTGAACCCCGCGGAGTTTGCGCCCCACTTGTTCAACACATACATCTTGACAAAGTAGTTGCGGATCCTCACGATCACCTGCAACAACTCCCGCTTGCGCTGCAAGTCCTCGTCGAAGTTGTAGTACTTCTGCCCCAGCGGCAACGTCTTGATCATCCCGGCAAGCTCCTGGTACGCATGGCTACAGATCTCCTGCAATATCTCCGAGTAGGGCTTGATGTTGACGGTGACATGCTCGATTTCAGGCACCAATTCCAGCCCACCGTTCGCCGCCGGCAGCACACGCACACTGTCCAGCACCGTGCCAGGCTCCTGCGCACCCAGGCCGTTACCCAACCCACTGTTCACATGAGCCTGTGTTTCGACCGTGCCATTTATTATATCGGCCATGGTATCGTCATAGCTTGAACGGTGCAAGGTGACAATTGGGTCTGGAAAAATCAACCGGGCAGCCGGGCGGGTAAGAGGAGGCTCGGGCACGTGAGCCTGGAGTTGTCTCTGGAGCAGTAATTGCTGGTCAGGAAGTGGTTAATATTATGGGAGAGACTTTGTGAGGTTGTGGAAGATGTGGAAGATGTGGGAGTGGTGATTTGACGTTTGTTTTGGAGGCCCGTTGTGTGTAAGCGCAGTGAGACTTGAAGGTGTGTGGTGTAGATTGAAGCTGCAGAAGTGTAGATCTTGCTTATTGTGGAGTGTGGTAGTTATTGAGTATGAGAGAGCGAGTATATTACAATTGGTTGATGACGAGTTGGAAGAATGAAAACAATAGAGTCTGCGATTCTTGGTGTGTGAAGTGCTCTCTGTTTAAAGGAATCGTGGACCCTGTAGATACCTAACTGCACAGTACAATGAGCTCAGCCTATGGTGAGACCAGGCAATGACGAAACCACTGCACAGTACAATGACTGAGAGTATAATTCAGTAAAAGGATAACAAACGCAATCGGAATGCAGGTTCTCAAATTATATCTAGAGCAAGCACACTCGGCAGAGGTGGAACCCTGCCCAGTTGCGTGTTTCAGAAAGTGGTGAGACCTGATCGTTAAGCATATATGAAAATTGCTGCGATACAGAGATCAAGCGTATTAGAAAAGGAGATTGGATGTGTCTATGAAGGGGTAAAGAGAATGTGGACAATTGGAGGTAAGTTGACCAGCTGAGTGTAAGATATGACATGAGACAGGACATATTGGACAATAATGCGCAGTGAGTTACAATTGACATGTGAATAACGCCAAGTAAACAAATAAGAAGTTCAGCCTCCAGCAATGGGTCAGTTTCAGAGAGTAGAAGGAACCATTTGAGACGACTGAGAGTCGCTGGTGCACAGTGTAGGCTAACACATGCTGGCCGTGGTGCGACATAGTCTATTATGGCAGTTCCCTTTATGGACATTAACTTGAGACACAGAAAGCCACAACAGTAGGCTACTGATACAGCTGGCAGTGGGGAAGACTTGGGTGGGTAGTTGAGACAGGTGATGCCATTGAGGTCTGGCTGGTGTTGGGAGTGTGGAGTTTGGAGTTTGGAGTGAAGAGCGTGGAGCAAAATGTCGGAAGTTGAAAGGTGGAGGGAGGATGGTAGTGGGCAGGGTGTACGGTGGAGAATACTAAGCAGGTAGAAGAACTTATGAGAAATAGTATCATTAGGAATAAGGAGAAAAGAAGGGATGGTGGTTGGAGAGCAATGGAGCTATGAGATTCAAAGGCAAGAAACCAAAAGTGCTGGAAGGTGAAGCTGCAATTCATCAAAGGTTGTATTTGCTAGAAATCCAGATTGCAAATCTTGTAGATCTTGAGAACTGGGAACTCACTGGGACTTAGCTCTTGGCAGCTTAGTAGCCATTACTTGTACCCCTAGTGGGGAGGTGCCAATCAGATCTTCAGCTTACAGAGACATATTAGGTTGTGAATACCCACTTACTCCTCAATAGGTGGTGGGCCCCAGAGGCCACCAGAAGACACCAGGGAACAACAAGTACTACACTGTTTAGCATACCAATGCACCCCAACACCGAATTCAGCAGAATACACTGACCATAACATTTGATGACCAGAAAAGCCCTAGCCACAAAATCCTGTTAGGCAAACGTCATGGTTAGAACGGTGAGTTGAGTTTTGACTGACCAACCAGGCATTGCCAGATCTTTGCAATGGCTATAAGAAGAACACTAGATTCCAAGCTAAGGGTTGCCAAAGATTAAGGTATGTGGTTTTGGAGATTCCTCAAATTGAAAAGCCAGCATTTTGATACATTATTTTGTGGACTTAGGCATACCTTTACCTGAATGCTCCGGTAGTGGCATTGCACTAGATTACCACTACCTTGGAGTCTCCAAAACCAGTCAGCTAGTCCAGAAGATGCCTTAGTAGAATAGAACCTGTAAATCTTAGACAACACCATCATCTAGTGCAATCATCTGGTAATAATCAGTGCATTCTTATTGAGTACAATTCTCACCTCAAGTACTCCACTCACCACTGACCTACACCCCCACACAAATCTCCTACTCTCACCCTTTCACCCTCAACTACAACCACCCCTCACCATCTCAAACCTAACCAATACAACTAAAAAGCCTATTTCGAAACAGCAGCCAACTTGGCACAGACACTGTTGTCCGACCACGACATCCTCACATCCTCTCATACAGAACTGTACATCCGTACATCACTACATCCTAACCCCTCTAAACCTTTCCACCAACACCCAAGCACCACCACTTGCAACGCAGCAACCCACACCCACAACAAGGTCTCAATTAAATTGTAATCAAAAAATAATTTCTCGCCAAATTCCTCTAATCCTGACCAACTCCCATTAAAATATTCGCCCATCAAATTTCCGACACTGGTTCCGCCTCAAGTGTCTCCGCCTGAAAAATCCTCCGGCATCCTGCACCCAGACCTCCCGAGCTCTGTCTGAGAGAGACCTGCACCCTATGCATAGTATATGCTTCTTGGCAATTGCATATACTACGCAGTGAGCAAGGGTCCAGGGAGAGAACACCCAGACCCTGGGAGAGCAGGCCAGGACATGGCCTAGTGAGGGGACCGGGAGTGGTGCCAGAGGGTCCGGGGTGCTTGCGGCTGGGTTTTCAGACTTGCCAGGAGCTTCAGATGTGGGTTGGCGGGGATTGGGTTTTTTCTGTGACTGAGTGGAACCACGCTAGAAACTAGTCAATTGGCACGGCCAACAGGGTATGAGCAGCACGACGTAGAACACGATACCTCGACGAGAAGAGCCAAACAGAAGCCAATGACGGTCACAGCTGAGCAGCAGCTTAGAAAGAGGTGTGGCAAGACGCTAGGCTGCTGCTAACATGTTTCTGGGGCAATTGCTGAGCTATTGTCAAGTGGTTCGTAATCGGATGATAATCAGACGGAGTGCTGGGGTCCTTCTCAAGCGAGGGTCTACAACAGGAAACAGCGACAAAGTCATTAGTCATGAATAAATAGTACACAATAAACTACCAGTGACAGCAGTCACTCGGGGCCCCCAGCAACCCAGAGAAAAGTTTTCCTGGGGTCGGCCAGGGTACTAAAGGTGAGAGAAAAATAACAACAAACAGAAACCAGCTGGTAGCAGCTGGGCCACACGCAATATAAGTAGAGAGAAAAAGATGCCTGAGGGCTGCCGTGTAGAGCAGGGTCATAAAATCGTCAAAGGGAGAAGGAGGCTCGTGGAGCGACGGAGCACCACCGCAGGCCCTCAGTCGTCGTCGTGCAGCTTCTTGAACCGGTTGAATTTCATGATGTCGGCCCGGGTGAACCCTTTGGAGAAGTTGCAGTTGACGCTTCGCATCTTGCAGGCGGTGCAGCATTTGAATCTGATCAACTTCGACGGGGTGGTGATGAAACGGTACCCCAGGCTAGGCCCCGTTGGCTTGGCCGAGTCGTCGAACTCTTTGTAGATCTGCTCCAACGAAGACTCGGTCAAGTTGTAGTCTTTCGGGTTGAAGTCCTTGATCACCTTGTAGCTGTTTGGGGCCAGCGAGCCCTGGCTGCCCTTCAACTCCTTGATGATGATGATCTCGGCGTCGCACTTCACCTTGCGGATGCGGCAGCTGTCGCAGCTAGGCCCGGTGCGTTGGCGGCGTTTTCTGCTGTTCTTGGAGATGTCGACCATGCCCTCGTTGGAGAACTTGAACACCGGCGACTGCTCCTTGCGCTCGTAGAGGTAGTAGTTCAGCGAGGTACCCTGGGGCTCGGCGAGCCCGCTGCTCAACTCGTTTCTGATAGGCGGAAGCGTGTACGGGTTCGGGTCGTTCAAGAGCTTGCGGATCGGAGGGAGCTCGAGACGGCTGAGCGACATGGCTCTGTTCTGGCGGGGATAAGGTTCGGGGACCTTGGGCGGTGGCGTCGGGGTGGTCTTGTACGAGGCGAGGGTGTTGCGAGCAATGGTGTTGTCAGGAGGCACGTAGTACCGGTTGGAGAGCGACGGCAACAAGATCGGGGCGTTGGTGGCCCCGGAGAACCGCCGCGGGTTCGACGGCTCGAGGGTAGGAGGCGTGAGGTTCATGGTGGCGTTTGCGAACGAAATCTTGCTCGGGTTGCTGGTGGTTGCGGTGTCGTCCACACTTTGTTGGGTTTGGGTCCGTTGTGAGAACCTTGGAGGCGGTCAACGGAGGAATAAACTAGACAACAGACAGCACGCGCTGGCTAGTCTCTGGCACTCTTTGGTCTGAGGTGGCTTGAGGAGAGCTCGAACACTGAGTGCTGGACTGCGGTGTTTCTTGGACGAGGATCTGAGGTCTGAACCGAGTGTGGAAAACGGCAGGCCCGGTAAAATTCGACGGTTGTTTTTTATCTGGGAGAGTCTCAGGGAATCACAAAACAGTTGCACAGGCAGAAGGGCGTGGACAACGTGGACTGGTGGTAGGTGGCAGGGGAGCGTACACTGAAGTTGGCCGTTGCTATACTTTTCCAGGTATTTTTAAACTGGCAACTAATCCCAAGATATATGTGACTTTTGTCATGAGGAGCAGATCAGCGTGAGTGCAAAAGTTTAATCTGCATCTGTACTCCGCGCACTGGAACCGCTTGCGTCATACTTAATTAGTGAACGCCTTTTTCTGTGGCCGCCTTGGACTGGTGTACCTGTCCTGGCCACTGTCTACAAGGCAGCCCCGCAGAGCAAAGGTGCCAGGTTGGAGGCCCAGGGCCCATTCCCTGTAGTGTAATAACTGGCTCGGAGAGAATCTTGCAGCTTTCGGAAGGTGTAAACCAGTTTGCCAACGGGGCTCGGAATTTCTCAAACCATACTCCGCAAACTCGGGGGTGCGGCCAGCGCAGTTACCCGGCGCAAAGTGTGGGCAACCGACCCAACTTTTTATTTTGGCAAGCATCGTTGTCCGGGGTTTTTCGAGCCCTAATCGCCACATCTGATCCTGCCCCAATATCCAGTTTCCACTTCCCTCCTCCTAGTGTTCCCCAGTAAACTCCCTCCACACCGGTGCCGGCCAGCCATCCCTATCCGCTAGTGTGTTTTGGTTTTTCTGCACAGTATGCGCACATGCACGCACCAGCATGCACCCCGGCGCATCCTTCTACTCCGTGTTCGAATGACAATTCCACATCGACCGGTCCAAGTGGGGCGAACTACCACGAAAGGACGAACGGGTGGTTTGTGCCGTCCACTTTGTGCCAGCAAGACTCTTGCCCACCTGACGCGGCTCCTCTACCATCTTGTCGCTGTGCCAACAACGGTGGTCTGGAGAGCCGGACAAGCTAGCAGATTGCCGCATATGTCGACTGGCGCGCAAAAAAATCGCCGCTGCCAGGTTTGGCCCAGTGGTTTTCGCAGCTCGGGCTGTTCTGTGTGTACCCGCCTACAAAAAATCGCGGCAGTTCGACTGTCGCATCCATGCGGGTGGGAAATTCGGTGGATCCCCTGCCGCCCGGTATGGCGAAAGTCGTACCCCAGTGCCCTTGAGGGCTAGGGGCGGAAGCTTCTACGGGGGCCATAAGAAATCTCTGGCTGGCCTGCTCCCTCGGGGGCCGGCCAGGCAATGGGAGGCCCCAGGCAGGTTGACTAGTCAATTAGGACTAGTTGTTAAGTGCAATACACAGACATTAAGCACTCGATACCGGTCACCAGTCGGGGTTGCAATATTTTTTTAATTGTAATTACAATTTAGTAGCGGTGTTTGAGATTGTCTCTGATTGTTTGGCAGAGAATCGAGAATAATCGTACAAGGTTGGCAGAAGCCCGGGGAGGTTGGAAGGGGCCCGTGGGGTGGGAGAAGCGTATTCAGATTAGTTTGGAAGATATTGGTTAACGATTTCTGGTGTCAGTGCTTGTTTGCTTGTGTCAGAGAATGTGTCGAGGTTGCTGGGTCAGCTATGACGGTTCAATAGATTGTAGGCGTTGCTGTTGCTGTGCCAACCGATTGCTGGTTGCAAAAAAGGTTAATGGAGAGCAACCATATTTGCAACCTTCTCAGGGTTTAAGTTTCATGGAGTAACGAAGTGAGGGAGTGGGTTATCCCATTGTACGGGTTGACATGTGAAACGTGTTTGTTTGCTTGTTGCTGACGGTCGACAGTGATTGACTGGATGCCGCAATCCAAGGTTTAGATTCCTACGGTTGGCTGCTTGGCCCGGACCAACCACAACCCAGCCGCGCTGTCAAGGTTGGCGGCTTACAGCTGGATCTTGGCGGCTTGGTCCTGTTCGGGGTCGGTGGTAGCAACAACAGAGGAGTTGCATTGTTTACGGCTCCCTCAGAGGCCCCGGCACATCTGAATCATCCTGTTTCGACAGAGTCTTTCTTCGCTTTCGCCTGCCCGACCACTTTCCTCTTTCACAAATCTAAGACAGCCTCGGGATTTCTTTACTCATAGCCTACTCACCCAACTAACAGGTGGAGTGGTGTTTCGTCTTCTGTCGTTCTACAGACTTACCACTCCGTACAGCGTATTAACCTTTCTACAAGTCATTAGTGTTTCGCCATAGCCATTCCCCTATCCATCTCTCATGCCAAACTTAAATCCCGGCCTCCAAGAAACCACTTTCGACAAACTACACTGCCAACAAAAACACTCCACTGACCATTGCTATCCACCCACAGACCACTCCCAACACTCCCATGATCCACGCCTCCGCCTAAGCCGTCAAATTTTGTCACGGCTGATCAAAACTGATTGGGTTGAGCCGTGCCCTAAACTCCTCCCCATTGCTTTTTTCTCGGTACCCCGACTTGTTGTTTCATACTTGCTATTGTTGTGCACACTCCTTATTAATGCTGCTACCCACCATCTCGTATCAGCCGCGCATAACTCCGCAACCACCTCCCAACTCTAATCCACCCGTTCTCATCTACTTTCATTTACGCCTGGATATTGCTGGTGCTGCTGGCTCCAACCTTCCACCACCACTCTTCCTCGAAATGCCCAGACCATACTGCTGCATCGTGCACCGGAGTTTTGAAAACCCGATGCTGTGAGTTCGAGCCTGGCACTCGGCCGGCGATCTCAATGCACCCTGCGCTAGCCACCCCGTCGGGTTCCGGTTCCATCCATAGTCTAGCTTGCACTGTGCTGAAACCAGTGACTTCCCAGGCTGAAAAAAAACTGTTACTCAGTGCTGTTAAACCTTGGGAATTGTGTTATGATTGGCAGGTGATGATGCGTTTTTCCACAGCAGATTGCAGTGGCCATCATGTAACCAAGATGACGACGGCCATCACACCATGGTGGTGGTACCATGTGGTGTACACCAGTGCTGATGGCATGTTGATAATGAACGCTGGTACAAAACATTGTGGTGCACCAGTTGCAGCCCCATTCCAGCCGCCCCTTTCACTCTGGCGGTGTGTCAACCCCTTTCGCACCTGCCCCTTTCGAAACTGCGAATGAGTTTCACTCGGTCGTGTCTACCCACCTCTCTTCTCAGATTTCTACTCAGGTCTCTCCAAGATCTAGACAATCTTTCGTTCAACTAGCTATGGCTCTATATGTGACCTACAATCATCTTTGGTTGACCTATCTATGTCTCTAGGTGTGACCTACAATCCTCTTCTCAGATCATCTACTCTTCTAGAACTCACCTGCACAATCCACTCTTCTCAAACATCTACTCTTCTACTCACCTGCACAATCCACTCTCAGATCATACATGCTTCTTGTCTTGGATCCATACTTCTTGATCTCATCTGCACAATCTCTTCTCCTATCATCCTGTCTTCTAGACCTCATTTACAGTCCTCCCTTCATCTATCATCTTCGAAGTTTCACCCCATACGATCCTCTCTTCTTGATCTCGTCTACACAATCCTCTCTTCCCTTATCACTCCTCTAGCTCTCATCTACAATCATCTCTCTCACATCCTCTTCTTCCAGATCTGGCGTTATCTAATAATTGACACCATCCTTTCTGTAACTAATTTCCACTCATCAATCATTGAAAATGGCACTTTCCCACTGTTGTCAGATCGTCTACCACATTCAAAGTATCATTGAGTGTGTCAATTGTGGCCAATGGCCATCACTACACATCTACCAACTACTACACTACTCCAACAGTCACACGCAAAGCGTTCTAGCAATATCTTTCTACCTATACGCAAGTGCTAAGATCTAAGCCCGTGCCCTACTCTTAAGCACCGTAGTTGAGTCTGAAGATATCGTTCAAGACGTAGTACGAGTTCCCTTCAGGCATCAAGTGGAAAACTTGCGAGTAGTTTTGTGGGTTGTTCTCCTCGTCGAAGAGCAACTGACCAGTCACCAACACAATGACGTCGCCGTTTTGCGAAGCTGGCTGTGCGTTGATGGTGACGATCTTGTGCTCGACTCTCTGGAATGGAAGAGAAGTCAATTTCTCCAAGATCGCCTGGACTCCTTGACAGTCGGTGGTCTCGAAAGTCAACATCGAGTCATTTCTGTACAAGTTGCCAAGTTGGGAACGGTCTTGGTCAAATTGCTTGTAGTAAAACGAAGTAAACTCGGCTATTTGTTAGTATGAGATAATTCTGGAAGATAGTTTTCTGTCATTGAGGCTAATTAGGTTTAAACGTTTAGATGGGCAGGCGACTGGGAAGGTGGTATAGGAAAGAAGATCTGGCAATGAGACAACTGGAGAACAATTGAAGATATAATGGTTGGTCCGAGATATGTAGTATCTCAATAACTTGATCAAAGCAACAAAGAAAGACAGATTGATTTAAAAAAGAGCACGATTGATTACTGGTTTTGAATTGATCGTTTAGGAACTTGGTGTCAACTTTACTACCTTGAAAGTCTGTGGTTAAGAAACAAGTCAATCGTAGACACAAGCCTGTGAACATTGACAACCAGTACAGTCAAAACAAAAGACAAACATAACCACTTCTTGTGTTTCTAAAACCAACTGCTAGGCTTAGCTACAAACAGCACCATCCATTGGCACTTGCTAGCAATCAATACTCCTGAACCTCCAATCAATCCAAGTTCCAATTCTAATAATCAACTGCAAAACCATATCACACAGTCCTTTAAATCACAATTATCAATCTCCACTAATCACATTAACTCAACTAACCACTCTTCAACCTTCAGCCTCACTGTGTCATCCTAAACTTTATCATAACTGTTTCTCAAACTAATCTTCTTAAAATCTTTTCTACTTACTGGCAAGAGTGTTGAAATCCACTTTTATCTGTTAGTAAAAAACTCCACAAACTTAAAAAGAAATTCTCATTTCAAACTGTCAAACCCACTTACTTGTTGATGATGTTTCTGATGATGTTTACCTCCTGGCAAAAAATCTTTTATCAGGGATACGGCCGGGTAACAGGCACTTGGTGGATCCTCTATTATTACAGTCTACCTACCACAGTACAAGGCATTGGATGTAGCAATTTAAATCATAATTTGATTAGGATCAGTATTTTGTGTATAGTTAACGGTTGGCAACGTAATCAGAAAAAACAAATACGTCACTGGTCAATGTAGATTGGACCATGACCAACTGGTTTGTTCAAGTTGGATTGAACAATGTAGTAAAGAGTCGTCAAGTTGGATTGAAACAAGTTCAAAAAAAGGTAAGCAAGAAAAAATAAAACAAAAAAACGGTCATCAAGTTGGATTGAAGTCGTAACATTGCAATGATTCAAACGTGAACAAAAGAATTAGGAGTGCCAGGTTGGACTGGCATGCAATAAGTACCAAGTTGGATTGGCAATGCAGGTTGTGGGTATGCAAGTTGGATTGTCATTAGTCATTGGGGAGGGTTTTGGAAAAGAAAGAATGGGGAAGGATGGTGGGGAAGAAGACTGGAGGCTGGAAGAAATCACAACTTGGCGTGGGAAATCACTCCGGAGTTTCTTTCGAACCCACAGTCGATAAGGGCGTTTCTCAAGTCGGTGATCAAGTCGTCGGCGTTCTCGATACCGACACAGACCCGGATCAAGTCCTCGGGGAAGTCACGTTCTTTTCTTGTCTTCTCGTCGATCGAGGCGTGGCTCATCTTGCAAGGCATTGAAATAAGCGAGTTAACGCATCCAAAGCTCACGGTGACGTTGAAGATGTTGGTCTTGGCAACCACCTGTTCGGATTTCTTGATGCTGCCGGTCTCAAACGACAACACTGCGCCGTACCCACGGTTGTAGGTTTTGTGGACCAAATGTTGTGGATGAGACTTGAGCCCCGGGTAGTTGACTTTCAAGTTGAACTCCGAGGCCAAGAAGTCTGCGATTTTCAAGGCGTTGGCTTGCTGACGTTCAAGACGGATGCTGAGGGTCTTGAGCCCTCTCAAAAGCAACCAGCAGTCGAACGGAGCCAAGCCTGCACCGGTCGCGTTGATCACAAAGTAGATATCCTCTGCGATCTTTGGCGACTTGGTAGCAATGACTCCGGCCATGATGTCATGGTGTCCGTTCAAGTACTTGGTGGCAGACTCGTACTGGATGTCGACCCCGTGGGCCAACGGCGAGCAGTAAAGTGGGGTCATCATGGTGTTGTCAAACACAATAATACAGTCTGGGTAGTGGGCCTTGACGTATTTGCACACCCGAGGCAAGTCTACGATCTTGATCAACGGATTGGTAGGACTCTCAAGCAACAACATCCGGGTGTCCTTGGTCACGTTCTTCACAATAGCATCGAAGCTGGACGTGTCGATATGCTTCAAGCTGACCTTCTTCTGCTTGTGCAAGAACGTAAGAAGCCGGTGGGTTCCTCCGTACAAATCATCGCCAGCAATGACCTGGTCGCCAGGTTGAAGAAGCCGGGTGATCACATCCAAGCAGCTCATCCCCGAGCCCACAACAAAGCTGCGGTAACTGTCGGCAATGATCTTGTTAAGATGGGTCTCGAGGAAACTTCTTGTTGGGTTGCCCGATCGAGTATAATCATACAAGTTGTCCGAACCTAAGTCCTGCTTGAACGTGGTGGTCTGGTACAACGGAGGGTTGCTGGCATTGTACTTGTCGTCATGCTCAACAAGAAGAAGTTCGGTCTCAACGCTGTACTTAGGCATGGTTTTGTTGGTTTGGTGAAATATGAAGAGAAGAAAGTATTTCAGAAAACGAAAAGTTTGAGACCTAAAGAGTCAGCACGCCTTATCAACGCACCAGCTCACGTGGGCGCCACAGTTACCCGGGCGCGGCGTTCCTGATTTGCTGCATCGAACTGGTGATGGTCAGGTGCAGAGTTCAGGTGTTGGCGAGGTTGGAGCAGGTCAATTGAGCGGGGTGAGTGTTTTACTGGTGGGGTGGTGTCTCTATGGAAGTTTCCTGTTTTTATACCTTCTTATAAACGCTAGAAACATCTCGAGATAGTTGATGAGATCAAAAAAGAAACGAAGATTGGTTCACGTGACACTTTATTTGTTGAGGTTTTTTTTCTTTCTTTTCTCGATTAGATGTGGTAGAAAAAGTAAAGAGATCCCGGGATGATGGATGAGATGTGTCACGTGATTTGTGGTGGTTCCTCTGCCTATGAAGAGTACGAGCAACAACAACATTGTAAGAAACTGTTAAAAAGAAAGGGAAGTCGCCGAGGAGTACATATTTTTACATTGACTATATTCCCAAAAAGACAGGTTTAAAATGTGTTTCCAAGAGAGGGAATGATCAGTTAGCGTATAAGCAAAGACACAAGCTACGGCAAGTCAAAGATATATCTATTCATATTGATCTGAGTTATTGATTGTTTTCCTAAAAGTTCATAATGGCTCGTCCAAATCTCACCTTGTCAGGTTCCTTGTTCCTTTGAGTATCCAGATGTCTAATCGACACAGTTGAAGTCTAGTGTTCTCAACTGCAACCATTCATTGTAACCTTCAACGTCCACTTCTCAATGCTGTTTCTGTTTTTCTGATCTTCCTTGTTCTTGTTCCAAGAACGTGATGACTTGAGGAATCACCAATTCTTCCACACCTTGGCCCCATATAATTTCCAAATGTTCGTAACGATCTATGCCGATAGACTTGACAAGGTTCAGATTCAACTGACTGAGCATCACCTTGATGTCTACAAGACTGTCTGATTTGCCGTAGATAAGCAAGATCGGAGTGGTGATGTTCTGGGTAGGGTATGTGGTGGGCACAATGTCGATAGCGTAGCCACTTCTTGTGTAACTGTCATCAAACATCTGGAAGCATTTGTTACGAATGATCTGGAACCAATGGACCACAGTCTTGACACTTGTGGACGAGTAGAGGTGCTGGTAACTGAGAAGTTTTTGATCTGGCGAGATGTTGGAGCCGCTCCAATTGAAAAGAAAGATGTTGGAGTAGTCAATAAGTTTGATGAACAATGGAGGGTACACTATGGATTGCCAGAACGTAGCAGACTTGAGTAGGATCTTTCTTCCAAAGAACAAGTACATCAAAATCGGACTGGCTTTCATGAGTGTGTCAACCACTTTGTGATGCAAACCTTTAGGAGTCATTGCTGGAGAGAGGGCAATGAAACTGTCGACCAATTGGTTGAGTTCTCTGTTAATACTAAGAGCTGCAAACCCTTGGGCAGTTCCCTGAGAGAATCCCACGTAGGTTAACGACTTTTTACCGGTGTAATGAAGAATGTACTGAATAGTGTTAGGGATATCGTAAAGAGCAAACTCGTCGATGCAGAAATCCCAGAACTCGTTCTTGTCAAGCTTGTAGTTGACATGTTTCTTCGAGTACTTGTTGCCTCTGTTATTACCCAACCAGACGTCATAACCAAGATCCGAAAGAACCAACGGGATGTTACTGGAGGCCTGGCGCATCGTTAACCATACTTCTGAGTTCATAAGAAGACCGTGGTGGAAGTAAGCTACCTTACCGTTTGGGGTGCCTTTGGGTAAAACTCGATGCACAGTAAGAATGTATCCATCGTCAGTTTTCACCAAATGACTCTGACTCTCGTAGCCAAAATAGTCACAAAGTTCCTGGAAGTTGTGGCATTTCTCCAATTTCTCAGGACAGCTTTTCTTCGAAGTGACAGTCTCGTCGTCGTCACTTAATTCGTCTTCGTCAACTATATTGCCGTATCCTCCATAAAGAACTTTAGCGATGCCATCAAATATATGGATGACACCCAGTGGTAGAAGCTTGGTGACAAACAAAGCCACTGTCTCTAGCCAAATGAGTCCTAGAGAAAGAAGCAAGATGGACCATTCAGGTCCTCGGACTCTATGAATCACAGGGATGTGCATGTTAGAGGGTTCTGTAGTGGAGGGTTGTTCTGTAATGGAACGTGGTGAGTTGAAGTACTTGGTACTGTGCTTCGATGATACAATATATAATGAAGCTTAGCAAGGAAAATATTGGTACCAAGTGTGGTCTGGCGGTGTTCAGTTTTCTTATTGACTGTTCTTTAATACTGTTCACTGTACCTATCGACTGTTCTTTAATACCTTTCTTTAATACCCTTCTTCAATACTGTTCTTATCCACTGCTCTTTAATACCCTTCTTTAATACCAGTCCAATTCAAAATGTCTATTGCTGATTGTTTTTGTCTGATCGTTTTTGTCTGATCGTTTTTGTCTTCTCCTTAACAAATCCAATATACTAATATCCAAAACAAACTCGTCTCCTATTTGCCACTCACTCAGAAAGCAACTGTGTATTTGCTTGAGGATTGCTGAGCCAGCAATGAGGAAAGTTATTTTTTGTACCACACATTTATTTACATGTGTCACCGGAACTTTATTTGCACTCCAGCAGTGAACTTTTTTGTTTGTTTCTGTCCAGCCTACGACAATGGAGCCGCCGTCACTATGGTCGAGGTTGATGTATTTTTTCCATCTCTATATATCCCAGCAAGTGGCGCAATTTCTCTCGTACCCATTACTGCTTCCGGAATCCGAGTCCCTTAGCACACCGTCCGTGGAGCCTTTTGATTATTACGACGCGGTGTTCGACCCTCCGAAATACGACCCCTCCACACAAACCTGGGTGTGGGAAAAACTTAGTTGGTACTTCCAGAGCTGGTGTTCGGACCACGACAACACTGTAGAACTGAGAAACATCGAGTTGAGACAGCAATTGTTTGACATTTGTTTACTGGTACAAATGACTATCAGGGCAGGATACCACAGTGTGGTGCAGAGTTTGCTGAACATAACCGCGTACAAGTTACAGCTAGGGTTGGTTTTGGGAGGAATTGGTGTTGTTTGGGCTGGTGGGAGGCTTTGTCAGGGATTAGATGGGGTGGTTTGTAAAGGGTTTCTGAGTGTGTTCAAGAGTGAGTTGTCTGAGGACCAACAAGTGGAGGACGGTGTCCAAGAAGATACAGACCAACAGGAGACTGATAAAGAGAGACAAGAGAAGCACTCAGAAACTGTTGAAAATACGGAGGATGTTGAAAAGATGGTTGTGGTTGGTGATCACGCTGAGATAGTGAGTGACACAAAAGGAGAAACAACACCAGATGTCATAGACATAAACAGACAGGTCATTCAGGATGCCGTTGAAGAACAGCCTCTGCAACCTCTACAAACAAATAAAAATGATTCAAAAGAAGAATCTCTACTGCCAGTTCTTGACAGTGATGAACATCCCGATCAACACCGTCCTAATAGTTCCGATAATGAACATGAAAAAGTCAGTGAGACATTACTTGAGACTGCCCAATCTCCTAATGACGCCAGTGAATCTCAAGAAAGTATCGTTGAAACTGTCGATACCAAGGAAACAGGCCCAGAACTTGTACTGGACATTAATGAGTTTGTCACTCCACGGAAACAAATCATCCATGACCTGTCTAGTTTGGCTTCCTCAAATTCAATTCTACAATCTAAAGACTTGAACAAAGACCTCTCTACTAAGAAAACTCAAAAGCTTGCATCTAAAGCTTCATATTCAGAACTAGAAGACAATGAAACTAAAAGTGTTCATGTTAGCAAACCATTGCTGAACACCACGAAGAAACCAGCTTCGCAACAAAGTTCTATTCCGTCACTTAGTCATCAGGTTCCTCGTCCTAGACCTCATCCAGAAGGTCAGCTGAGTATTAGCCTGAACATTGGAGCAAAGATTAGTGTTCCTCCTGGAAGTTCTCGTAAAACACCTATCAGAAACACTCGGATCCCAAGACTTTCAAAGACTCCGCCTGCAAGTCCTGGACAAGTTAATTACAAACTTACTCAAAAGGCACACAAGATCTTCAACGACAGCAACTATTCTATTGAAGAGTACTTGGCAGAGACGTATCCCGGAGAAGCATCTGAAGACGCACTGTTCAATGGTAAGTACCGGCACTTTTTTGATGGAGAAGTGACCGACAGCGAGATCAGCTCGTTGTTTGACATTTTCCAAGGAGCAGAAACTGAACAGAATTGGAAGTTGCGGGCTGAAAGTATAGACAAGTTACTGATTTTGTTGAAACGGAAGGGACTTGGAATCAATGAATGCCAAGCGATCGTTGATGGGTTCCATGAAAATATCGAACTGATCAGTAACATAACCAAGACAAAACGATCGACGTTGTTGAGAAAAGTCATTTACTTGTTAAGAGATGTGATTGTGTTTGACAATTACAATTTGGTGGCTGCAGACTTATACTGCAAGTGTGTGTTGATGCTTCTTAATCTATCGTACACCAACATCATGAAGAAAACGTTCATCAAGAACCTGTGTCAGCAGAGCTTGTGTGAGATTATTGGAGCAATTGCTACCGAAAGTTTTATTCAGATCCAGCCTACGATCTTCAAGCCTGCTGCAGTTGCAAATAAGATCCACAACACTGCGTATCAGAACTGGTGTGTCAGTATCATTAATTTCTTTGTTTTAAAGAACCATGAGCAATTGTCCGACCAGAGAGAATCTACTGTGTTACTTGAGAGTTTGCTACCATATTTGAAGAACTTGAAACTGATTCTGACCACTAATGTTGAAATGAGACAAGGTTTGATAGAGCTTTACTTGATGTTCCACCAAATGAACTGTGACGTTAATGCGATGCAAGAGTTTTACGGTGTGTTTGATACCAAAGTGCAACGAAGATTGGTTCGGTGATGTTGTCAATAGTGAGCGTTGATGGTTGCCAATTGATATCAATCACTTTCACTGGGCACATTAGACCAGAGTACTTGTTCTGTTCCAGAATTAGAGTACTGATGTGGATAAACATTTATAAAATAGACATGACCAATAAGGAATTTCTGTGTAGTTAAAAGCTGGTGGTGTTAGATTTATGAGTTTGTGTTTCTGTTGTAGTAATAGTTGTGTAAATTTCACCTCAACATCTATGAGACTGTCTACTGTCTCTACATCGTTTGAGTGAAATCTACAATATACTCCAGTTGAAACAAATCAAAGAAAATAGAATAAAAAACAAAATAGAATAAAAAATAGAATAGAAGGAGAACCGAAAAGGAATAAGAGAGAGGATAAGAAACAGACTAAAATACGGAACCAGAAACAGAAAAATAGATGCAAGAAAGTGAAGTACAGAATAGAACAAAGAGTAAATGAAAAAACAGAAAAAGAATCGAATAAAAAATAAAACAAAAACAGAACAATATTAATGGAATAAACAAGAAATAAATAGAACTAACACAACACTATTCCTTTGGACAATATCTCTTCAACAGTTCATTATTCATTTCTACAGTAAGTCATCAGTACTACTACTCATGAAAAATATGCATGTGCCATGATGCAATACATTACTCATAGAGAAATATATAAACCACAATCGTTAACATCTGAAAAGTTCTGGATCTGACAAATCTACTATTGAAAGAAGCATTGTTCTACAATTTATAGTAGAACAGTTGAGGTAATTCAATTCATACTCAACTACACAATACAACACAACTCAACACAACTCAACACTCTTAACTCTCCACTACACACTCCACTACACTACACAATGGGCCACCACGGAGACTATTCGAAATTCTCAGAAGCAAGCAAAGATGAAATATTGCAACAAGTAGTAGACTCCTACGAGGTATTGACAATTGACCAGTCCAATTGGGTTGCTAACTTGGCTAATGCTTCTTCATTGATATGGCACGCTTACCATTCATTACCAAGTCCTTCCAACTCAGTTAACTGGGCAGGTTTCTATGTGATTGATCCAACCGACGCTTCGCAATTAATTCTCGGTCCGTTCCATGGAAACGTGGCTTGCCAGACCATCAAGATCGGTAAAGGAGTTTGTGGGGTTGCTGCTTCTACTAAAGACACTCAATTGGTTCCTAACGTAGAAGAGTTTCCTGGCCATATTGCTTGTGACGGTGACACAAAGTCCGAAATCGTGGTGCCTATAGTCGACAGCAAAGGAACTGTTCGTGGAGTCATTGATTTGGACAATGTTGAATTGAACGGGTTTGATGAGACTGACCAGAAATACTTGGAGTTCTTGGCCAAGAAGGTTGCGGAGTCTTGCAAGTGGTGAGCACTTTATGAAGGTTACATCATAAAGGAGTGTTACTAGAGATAAGCGAGAGGATTTTAAGCGCATGAACTTCTTAGTGATTTTGCTCTGACTTTTTCTTTGACTTCTGCTGTGACTTATTGGGTTTCTCTATTGTGATCGCTAGTAAGACACTCTATTACCGATTTCCTACTTCCATTTTCATTGATCATCAAGATTTCGAATCATTTACAAACCATTCTTATAGAGAACTTCAAGGATTCCATGACAGCCCTCCTCTGCTCTTAAGATTAGGTTCTCACTCTAACGAGTTTATCAGAGTTCTTGAGTGTTGATACCTGCTTCAATGTGTTGATATCTATTTCCATGGAATCTGTATCCATGTTTCTAGAGTAGTATCCATGTCTCTAGAGTAGTATCTATATCCATGGAGCTAGTATCTCTTCTCCATAATTGACATATTCTTTATAGATTAAACTAATACGTTCAAATAATTTGTATGTCTTCTCTAGAGGTATGTTCCACTGAAAAAACTCCTCAGAGTTAATTAACCATTGTATTTTGGGTCTGCTTCTCTAGTTGCAATCTTCAACTTGTATTCACTCTTAAAGAAAGAGTCTTCCTTCACTGGTATTCCATTGAATTGAAATCACGTTTATACACCGATTCGAACAGACCACAATAAACAATAGATCTCGTCAGACCCACACAGAGATCCAATTCTCAATCTCATTTCAATCTCGTTATTCTTAACAAAACCAATTTCTACAAACATCAAGAACAACCCCCAACCTACAATCAGCCCAACGCAATAAGAACAATATATTAACAAGAACCCACTCCCGTATCCCCGCGCTTCTCCCCCCTAAAGTATAATGCCCAGCTCACTGGACCCCTCCTCATATAATCGAAAAGTCAAAGTATCACCGTCGTAGTAGACAAGATGAATAAAGAAATCCTCGTCGCTGTGGCGGCGGATCGCAAGCCCCGACAATTCCCGAAGCTCGCATTCTCGTGTCGGCAACCTCAACACCTCTCTGAAACTGTAGAGTCCTCGGTAAGTGTTCAACCGATACACGGCCACTGCCCCTGTCTGAGCAGCTATCACCAAGCACGAGAGCTCCGGCACAAGCTTTGCAAGCGACACCCGAAAACAGCTGTCGTCTTCCTCCGACTTGAACACCGGGCTCGTGTAACTGTTGCATACTAGCCGGTTGCAATGGAACAACCCAAGACGGCTTTCGGTGGTGGCCACCAAATATTTGTTGTGTAGTCTTGTGTGCACGACCGGGGCCCAGTACTCGGACCCGTTCATGCTTTTGTATCTCTTGGTTTTGCCTCTCTGCACATCGACGTAGTAGTCGTCGTAGAACTTCTGGATCCGAACAAACGGGTCGCTGAGCTCTTTCAGCGGATGCTTCATTTCATTCAAGTAGATTTGTGCCTTGTCATGCATTGACACTGTTCCATCATGACTCGACTCATCAGGACTTGAATGAAAACATGCAAACTTGGCTGCTATTCCTAAATCGCTGCTGTGAACTGGATCAGACTCTCCGTCTAATAACAGACTCTGATCCATTAGCTGCTTGGTGGTAGTGTATTCTGGATAATGCTTGTTGCCAGTCAACTCTAGTAACGAGCTGCATTTCTTGAAATACCGCCCGTCAATGAAATTGACAGTCCACCCGTTCTCCTGCAACACCGTGCGACTGACAACCTGAGGCTCGCCCAACTTCGGAGGCTCTGTGTCGCTGTGGCTGTAGTCTCCATACACAGTTCCAGACGTCACTGGAGACAAAGGCTCGACTGCAGCTGAGGCTGTCGACATGTACAGGTCTTCAGTGTCGTCCAAACTGTCGGAGTCTTCGTCTAATCCTAGTTTTGGAAGTGACACAGAAAGAATCACCAACTCGCCCAGAATCGACGCTGCTGCCACAAGCACCTCGGTGCTGTCATCGTCGTTCGGCTCAACGTACACCGTCTCGTCGGTGATGATGGACACGTCAGGAATATTGGATTCCAATTGACAACTGATGGTCGAATGGAACTGGTGGTGGGCCTCGTCGTACTGGTAGAAATACACCCGCCAGCTGTTGTCGGAAATCACCACCAAATTCAACAGCTCACACAAGTCTACGCCCCAGGCCGATTTTGCAGTGCGCAACTCAAACTTGGGCTCCACCCTGTTGATCGTCGTCACAATCGCGTACCGACTACCTGGGGTTCTGGCTTCCTCCGCATCGCGATATGCATCTAAGATATCTTCGACGGTCCAGATCAACACCCGGCCGCTGTCCATGGCAGCCACCACCACCTCCTTGCCCGCAAACCGGTCGACTTTCAAAAAGTTGATGGTGTACGGGTCGGAGCGCCACACCGAGGCCTGGAGGTCGGCCAAACGGCGCAACACAGGCAACTCGGTGGGCGACAGCTCGAAGCTGAACATCGGAGCGGCTTCCGGAGCCCCGTCGCTGTCCACCCGAAACACGTTGACGGTGCTCAGGCTGCCGTAGAACATGTACTGCGGCCACTGCACCGAGAAGTCGGCAAGGTTGTTCTTGTACTTGGGGTTGTCCAACCCCGTGGAAAACCGGGCCTGCTTGACAAACTGGGCCCTGATCCGGTCGGCAGCCTGTCCTGAGCTGTCCTGGATATCCCACTGCTCGTATGCCTCCTGGGCGTCCTCCGGGTACCCGCCGCTGGAGTGCAGGCCTATCGACGACATCGGGGTGGTGGGCGAGTAGTGCATCCGGTGGTAGTCCCAATGCAGTCGCTGGTACCCTCCAGGGTCGGCAGCAGTCTTGGCGTAGTACTGGTCCTCGTCGTTCAGAAGCCGCTGGCCCTCGGAGTCAAAATAGTGGGCGGTGGGCTTGGAGTACACATTGCTGTAGTCGAGAAACTGCTTGAACTGGTCCTGGTGCTGGTTGTCGTGGGTGCTCAACCGCAAGTGCTGCTCCAAAGTCAGCTCGGTGGCCGAGCTGCGGTCCTCGTCCTGGAAGTTCCGCCGCAAGATCAGCACAATCCCGTACTTCGATTCGTCCAACTGATCCCCTGAACTAGCCATAATGGCGGCCTGGCCAGAGTAAAATCCCTCTACTCCAGGAAAAAAACAATCAGCGGCAACCTGAATACTTTCGACCCATCAGCCCCACGTGACCGCCCGGCGCAGGGCAACTTTACCCGCACCGGGGTGCCCAGGGGGTGCGGGCGGCGCTGGGTCACGTGCCCGGCTAATCCTGCCTCTGGTCACAGCCTCACAGATCCAATTTGCTGGGTACCACGGTTCTCCAAGGCAATGCGTAGTCATCCGAGTTGATTTGCCAGTGGTCGAAGGTGTCGGGGTGTTGTTTGAAGAACTGGTTTCTTTCTGAGACAGAGACGAATTTGATTGATCTTTGGATTGGATGGGATGTGGTACTGATTGAGAAGGTGGTGGGTTGACTGCGGGTGATTTGACTGTTGGTTGTTGCAGTATTGTTTTCATTGGAGGTGTCATTGGAGGTGGTTTCATTAGACAGGTTACCATTATTGACACTGTCATTAGTAGAATCACCATTAGTGACACTGTTATTAGTAGATTCACCAGTAGTGACATTATCATAAGTGACATTGGTAGAATCATTATTAGTGACATTAGCAGAATCACCATTAGTAGAGTCCCCCTCAATCCACTTATCCACCCATAGACTAGCCTCTCGTTCCGCAACATCAACATAATCCTCATACTCACCTTCCCGTTGCAAGTTCCAGAACATCACTTTATTACTCAAAGCCTGACACCCCGGCTTGAAATCAAAGTAATAGAACGTGATTCCAGACTTAGGCCGCAGCCCAGTCTCCTCCATAGTAAGTCGAAGCTTCCTCAAATTGCTGCCAGCAGCATTATCAGAATTAGCAGTGCGCACTCGGAACTGACCAAGATTAAGAACCGTGAACTTGCACTCCGGAATCATCTCGGAGATATTAGAAGAAGCATAGAACGAGCAGTGGGTCTGAATATCGGTGCCATTAGCCAGGAAGATCTCCAACGTGAATCGAATAGTACCGAGTCCTAAACATGGCAGGCTCGTTGAGAGTGCCACGGCCAAACTGTAGTCTCCTGTAGACAAATGGAAGGTGTCTTGGTACTTCAAAGTATAAGTGAGACCAAGCCGCATGGACATCTGACGTGGGTCATAATGATAGGTATCACTATCTTGGATTAGAAACCCTGACCTTTTGACATACCGTTTACGATACTTGACTAAGTAGTAGACCAACCTCCACGAGTCTCCGATGTACGGCGTGCGACACAAGTCGGCAGCACACTGTGGCTGGAGCGGAACCAACCCAAGGGCTCGGTGGACGACTCTGCGGGTGTCTCCGAACACCGGGTCGAGGCTGCGGACGTATTGTTTTACTGGGGTGTAGCTTGCAAGGAGCACCGACTCGATCGCGTCGCCGTAGTCCAGGATCAACCTGCGGTGGTACGTCTCGTTGTAGAGACTGTAGTAATGCGGACTGCAGTACCGGAGCACCGGGGCGAGCGAAAGGATCTGGTACTCCAACTCCACAGGGAGCCACGAGATCGAGGCCATGATGTTGAGCACTGCAGCCGTGTGGTTGCGGGCCCTGGGGCACGGGTCGGTGCTACCTGGTGCGACAATAGCAACCGGTCAACTAGCCAGCAACACTCGGGTGTCTTGAGCACAGCATCCAGCGGCAAACGTGCTGGGGAGTTGTCAGGTCAGAAAAAACAAACAACAGATTATTATTTAGCGCGGATATATACAGGGGCCATTCACGACTCGGAAACCCTGGTGCGAGGGCTTGCCTAAAAAACACAACTAAATTGAAAGCAAGAATAAAAAACCGGAAATCCAAAACTAGTCTAATTGTCACATTTTCCTAACCACCCACACAGTGGCGGGTTGCGCAGCCCTGGCGGACGCCGGCCCAAATCCGACGGCAAGTTCTAGAACTTTCCCCAGAGAGTGCTATAAGAGTTGTTGCTCGCGGAATTTGTTTAGAGAAGATCAAACATGTCGACAGTTATTAATCCTGAAGGTGAGTAGATTGTATTGATTGGGGGTGGTATTTGAGTATTGGAATTGTCAATGGAGGGAACTGGAGAAGGAGTTAATGAAGTGGACGAAGAATTGGGCGAAGAAGTGGACGAAGAAGTGGACGAAGAATTCAAGGAAGAAGTCAACGAAGAAAAATTGGACACACGAATGGACACACAAATGCAAGCCACTGAGTCGAGTCAGAGAATAAGTGTCAATGTGGAAGATATTGGTTTAAGAGTTGCGGTTTATAATTGAATGAAGTTCGTAGATTGGCAATTGTGGACCAGTGTTGTGGACGACAATTGGTGGTGTGATGGTTTGGTTTTTGTCGAGGGAGAGTTGGAGTTATTGATTTTGTTGATGACTGTCAATGTTTTGAATTGCAATGGAGATAGTGTGGTTGGAGATGGTGCTTGGTTGGTAATTGACCATTGATGTTAGTGAATGTTGGAGGTAGGAATCATGGTGATTGTTTGACATTGGTGAATGATTGAATTGGTTGCCATTGGCAATTGATTTAATTGATTTCCATTGTTATTGCCATTGGTGATTGATTGGATTCTTTCTCTTGCATTCTACCATCGGTGATTTATCCAATCCAATTCTCTCCTATTGCATTCTTCCAACTGCACAGTCTTTCCATTACCAATTGTACCACTGTCAATTCATCACACAACGCACAACACTCTCTACAACACACCTCACCAGTCAACCAGAACCACATTCAATCCAGTCTTTACACCTTTTCTTTCCATCGTCACTTCTTCCATCCTCACACCTTCCCATCGTCACTTCCATCGTCACACCTCCCACCCTCATATTTCTCCCCCCACTAAACAAACACTAACATCCAGTTTTATGGGCTCAACGCTCCAACGCTGATATTCCAGAGAAAAACGTGCTCTACTTGACCGTCAAGGTCACCGATCCAACCGGATTGAAAGTGGACTTGAAGGCCGACTCGCTCAGTCTCGACACCGACTCGGACTACGTTGCGTCCAAGTCGACCCACTACAAGTTGCACATTGACTTTTTCAAGCCTATCGACCCGGAAAACTCCAAGTACTACACCACCAGTGGTAACCACATCTCGTTTGTGATCAGAAAAGCCGAGCCTCAAGAAGAGTACTGGCCACGGTTGACCAAGGAGAAGGTCAAGTTGAGATACATCAAGACCGACTTTGACCGTTGGGTTGACGAGGACGAGCAGGACGAGAAGGAGGAAGAAGAGGACCCTGCTGCTGGCGGAGCTCCAGGCGGAGGAATGCCAGATTTCAGTCAGTTGATGGGCGGAGCTGGAGGTGCTGGAGGCGCCGGTGGAATGCCAGACCTCAGTGCTTTGATGGGAGGTGCCGGGGGTGCCGGGGGTGCTGGCGGCATGCCAGATCTCAGTGCTTTGATGGGTGGAGCTGGCGGTGCTGGAGGAATGCCAGATTTCAGTAAGTTGGCTGCCGAGGCTGGCAACGAGGAGTTTAGCAGTTCTGACGAAGAAGAGGCTAAGGAAGGAGCCGAGGTTGAAGAGCCTCTGAAGTAGGCGGATACATGAATTAGTGCAGTTGCGACTGGTATGCTTTAGCTATAAGGTAATTCTAAGATGTATTGTCAATGGTTGTAGGGGTGGTGATAAATGAGCTGGTGGTAGTGTAGAGGTGTACTGTTTTAAAACCTGTTTACTTGGCATGGTTGTAGGGTGTGCTCAGTATAGTATGAGGAGGGTTCTAAGTGAATGTTTAATGGAAGGCTTAAGTCTTTTCAGAATGTGGTTGAGTTCTACTATGAAGACTATTGAGGAAAGCTACTTAGACTGGTAAATGAATCTACAGTTGTTGCTTCTTAAGTAATTGGTAAGTAACATTGGATGTAATCAATCTTGCAAGGCAGTAAAGTCAATTGTGCTCTATTAAAACTTTTCGTTAGGACAGTCTGTCTGTACTTGGTATTAGTGCTCTGTATTAGTGCACTCTAGCACTGCATGATTCTCAGGACTCTCTATCAGAGCTCTACATCAATACCCTCCATTAATTCTCTACTACTCTTTACTAGTACTCTCCATTGGGACTCTTCGGTACTATTCACTATAACTATTCACCATTGGAGTTCCAGTTCGACAGTCTTCACAAGTACTCTCAATAGGTATGATGCGTTAGAACTCTACCTTAACATTCTCCATAAGTACTCTCATAAGTACTCTCTATAAGCACACTCCGTTAGTACTCTCCGTCTTTACTCTCCATTAATACTCGTCATTAATGCTCACCATTAGGACTCTTCATTAGGACTCTTCATTAGGACTCTTCATTAGGACTCTACATTAATACTCTTCTTTGAGGCTCTCCATAAGCACTCTCCATTAATGCAGTCCATTAGTACTGTCCATTAGTACTGTCCATTAGTACTGTCCATTAACACTCACCACGAGTGTTCTTCGTCAGTACCCTCCATCAGTACTCTTCATCAATACTCACCATCAGTACGCTACAGCGACTACCGTCGCTCTACCTCAACACTCTCAATCAGTGCTTACTATTCTCAACGAACACTCTATAAGTTTACTCTCAACAAACACCTCTACACTCTTACAGCAAATCTCAAATCCTCATCTCATTCACTACATCAAACAACCTCCCTAAATACTCCGAATATCAATGTCCTTGCCCGTGGTCAAGGTCTGACTGGCCTTCCAAATCCCCCGAGGCTCCAAAGTCACAAACTCAGAAACCTTGCCAGGCTCAATACAGACCATGTTCTTGTACCCGTCCTTCGGCTCGAAATCGCTCATGCCCCCCGACTTCTCGATCCACGGGTTCCAAACAACAAGGTCTGGCAAGTTGTCTCTGGTGGTGGTGTGGATTGCTTTGCCCAAATAAATCACCTGGGTCTCCTTCTCCACAGAGACGTTTCTATAGATCCGGTCCAACTCCTCATGGAACTGGACTGCTGGCGACTTCTCTTCGTACTCCTCCTTCAACAATTGGTCGTAGCACACCTCCCCTGGCAAGTTGCTCACCAACGTGTCTTCGATATCTGGGGTGCGGAGGTAAGTGTGGAACAACCAATTGAAACTGAAACTACTGGTGCCTGGGTTCTGGACCTCTATGCTGGTCTTCAACGCCTTCTCGGTCAAAGTGACCGTCAAAAAACAGAGAAACTTCTGGTTTCCTGTACCCCACTTACTGTACACCTCAGGGTTGGCTTCCTCTTCACTTAAAGCAAACTGAACTGCCGGAGGATCTGACGAAGTAATCCCCAAAAAATCCCAGGTAGAGTTTCTAGCAAACCCATGCTGAGGAAGCTTTTCAAACCCTGGAGCATTGCTCTTACCAAATACTGGAAACACTAAAGGAATGCCTCCTCTAACTGGTTTGCTACCATCGAGTTTGGCAGCCTCGCTTAACCACAACTGTTCCTTGCCTTCTACTTGCCAAGAAATAATGGTGGCACCATAATACAAGATCTCGACCTTCGTCTTGTTACCTGGTCCACAGGTGAGCACCACTCTATCATCCAAATTGTCAATTGCCATTGTATTATTACGAACTGGTACTGTGTATTAGAGGTAACCTGCACCGGATATCTGTTGCTAAGTGGTTTACCCGGCCTCTCTCAACGTGGGGATTTCTCAGTACCCAGGGCTGCTTAACCTTTAATGAGTGTCAAACCCGACCTGCATCGGATTTATTTGGATGAGGTAACACTCAAAGTTGAGTGTCCAGGGGTGTCCAGGGGTTTGAATTTGTGCGAAGAAAATTGTAGACAACTTATTTGATGGAATATTAAATTTCTTTCTTTTTGTTCGTAACCAGGATTATGACTCTGGCAAGAATCTTATCTAGTAGTGAAATAGATTGACATCACACTAAATTATCCCAGCACGGACCTGAAAATTCCACTGCATATGAAGGACACAGCTTGTCCGAAGCTTGGGGGTGAATCTTGAAATGATGATTTGAAATAACGTTCCCTGTTTAGGATGGCGCAGTGGGATTGAGGCACTGAATGGATTGGTGTAGATTGGTATGGCTTGGTTTAGGAGTGGTGGATATTATTGCTGGTGTACTGTTGGCAGGTGGTGCTTCACTTAATGAAGAAGACACTCCATGTAGTATCTAGCTGATACTAATGTTCAGTGCCAGCATACAATGAAAGACCTACTACCATCATTCAGCACCATCATCGTTATTCTCTCTCCTACTAATCCCTTCCCCCTTGGATTTCTACAAACCTTCAAAGACAGCTAAATTTTGAGGCACCAAATGAGGCATCATACACACACTAAATAAGTCCACCCAGAGATCCATACAGAAGCATCTTCTAAGACACCAGAAAATTCCAAAAGAAATTAACCGAATAGCAGCACCCGCTAAACGGTTTGATGGGGTCCTCGAGCACTGACATAGCTCCGAAGTTTATGGGGATGGCTGGAACATCTGGAATCTAATTGGGATGTCTTGCATACGTTTTGGTGTGGATGTCTGAGTGGTTATTGTACGCATGTCTGAGATGTATTAGAGTTACTTTCGTTTAAGACACTTGTGTAATAGTTTGGAGAGGATATCTGTCCAGCAAATTGTATGCTGGTAAGAAATTCCAACACTAGAAGGATAATGGATTGAATTGATCCGACGAGATTACCGGGGTTTTCTAAGGGTCTTTCCTAAACGATGCTTAAGTGAAACTTCGGGATTCCTCGGTGTTTTCAGAGAACCCAAGTACTATTTGGCTTTCTTAGTAATGACTCCCTGTCTTCCTGCCTCCTGCCTCCTGCTCGTCCTTTCATTAAGAATCACTTGGAAAACACCTGGTAATCATTATGGATTCATACTCCATCCACCAGTGAATACCCTGTTAACTACAATCTACAACAAGCACCTTGTCGAGGGTACTTCAAATACCCTGGACTCTTCAATTAGACAGACACCCGGTACTACCGGGTGAACTATGCAGTAGTCTTCGTAATGAGTAATAACCATGTCTGGTGCCTGTCCACTTTATGTCCACTCCTACATATTTCAGACATTCTAGTTTGCCACCTAAGACCACACAAAAACTCCTTGATCAATCATGTATTCTCTTCGATCTTGGTCTAGATTCAACTGAAATCTCTACTCCTCAATCGATATCCTGACATCCTCACAACTTCAATTAACTTCCAACTCAGTTTCCAACTCAAACCTTCCAACCCCTCGTTCTATTTACTTCTCCCCATAGTTCCAACACCTCTATCCAAACATCACCCCCTGACAAACCAGCCTCCTCTGATTCGCCGACCAAACTTAACCAGAAAAAAACCCTTGATTAAGTTTGGGTCCCGTACTGGATTGGGCAGAGTATCTGCATGATAGATTCTTGCCGTGCAGAGAAAACAGTATCCGTGCAGCTGGGCCGATTGTGTGAAACAAATTTTTCTCCAGTTCCCACTGAACATTGCAGCACTGCACACTAACCGGCCGATGAGAAGGAGAAAATTTTTTTTTTTATTTTCCACTGGGGTTATAATAATCAGATGAGCTGCCCTGAGGAGTGCGGGAACTGAGTTGGTTGAATTTCTTTTGGATTGCCTCGCTGGACGTAGCTTTTTAATAGATTACAAAGCAAAACACAACAATACACAGCTTTCCACCATGCCAGTAAGAGTCTCTAGAACTAACGGTGCTAGTCACAGCAATCCTGAAAAGAAGCGCAAGTTTGAAGACATCGACAGTGACGAGTGTGTCGACCGGATATTGCGGTACTACAAGAACAATCGCGACTCGATCTTGGAGAGCAGCGACAGCAGCCTCTACAACGAGGAGCCTAAATCCTTGGAAGACGAAGTGCTAGCATTGACGGGAGCCGTGAACGAATTGAATGAAATCAATACCGAATACTTGCCTCCAAGCTCGAGCTCAGAAGATGAAGACATCGAAGACTTCATTACATTTGAGGGTAGTGAAGACAGCAGCAGTGACGATGAGACTGCGTTCCTCAGTGATACCAACGAATACGGAATCTTTGGCAAGAGAAAGCTTGCCCAATTGGATTACCGTTGCCACGACAAATTGAACTTTGCCCTTGTGGGTCCCAAGCCAGTACAGTGGGTGCCTACGGTGACCAAACCAGTCAGCAGAGTCCGCAAGAGTCTTCCTGGAGTGGTGATACGTGATAGTGGCCGCAAGTACCGTAAAGGAAACGGGGCATTGAAATACAGCTTGGCTAATGAAATGGTCGGCAAGGGAATCGGATTGAACGAGTTGTTTTAGGGCATTAGGTAATAGACATGTACATACTGAAATTCTGTAGCTCCAACCTTGTATGGTGAAAGCTTGTATGTGGAACTACATGATCGATGGCTCACTGATAGCCGAGTTGTGGAGTGGCTGTGGCACGTGATTGCAGTGAGATTTTCTGGAGAAGACCCGAACCCGTGGGTGCCTGTCCTGTGCACGTGACCGAGGGATGCGGGAGTCGAAATACGAATCGGAAAACCGAGTACAAAGATAACGATGTGTCAGATAGGTGTGCGGATGTGCGATGGGAATTGGGTGTTAGGATGTGTGATGTCAGAGAGGTGTTAGGATGTGTAAACTCGGTGTAAGGATGTAAAAAGCGGGTGCGGCACACGGAGTGGGAAAAAGCAAGGCGGACAGGATCCTTGGATTTGTCGTAAATGTAAATGAGATTACGGTAGAGCTTAAAATAAAATGACCAGCCTATTGTTGTTCGGTAAACGTATTGGCGGATCATGAGAGAATGAGCCGGAAAAGAAAAAAAACGTGTAGGATGGGTAAGCAATGATGATAGAGGGCTGTGTGATCATAATTGATTATAAAAGGAGGGAGTGGACCCTAGGAGAGTGTAGAATATCAGAACAATTATCTGAAGCGTATTAAGCGATTGCAGATAATAAGTGCAAATAACAAAATGAGCAGAGAAAAACAAAGATTTCAGAGAGTGCCTGTGGTACGTGAACGCCGCAAGTCTAGTTGGTTCGGGTTCAGAAGACGTTGTGGAGGCCATTATTCTGGCCCTACTCACGGCTATTCTCATGGAGGATCGTATGGAGGATGGGGTGGATGGGGAGGAGGTGGAAGTGACGGAGGAGGAGGAGGCGGCGGCGGTGGTGATGGTGGAGGATGCGGCGGCGGAGGAGGCGGAGGAGGAGGAGATGGTGGTGGAGGTTAAGAGAAAGAGAAAGAGAAAGAGAGAGGACGGTGCTTGGAGTGTTGCTGAATGATGAATTGGAGAATTGAGACGAACTGAAAAATGAACTGAAATAAGCTAGGAAAATGAAACGATGAATTTGGTTTAATGATTTGAGTTGTAAGAAACTGTATGCAATACGTTGGCGAGGTCAAGAGTAATAACTTAATGTGTATCAGATAATGCACTGGGTGTGATGATGCATTGAAATGGATGTTGCATTTAAGTGATGATTGCTTTAATTGGATGGATCTTGGATTGCAATTGGACACATGGCAGATGAATCTGATAATGAAAGTGGGGATTCTGAGCAACCACGAACCATGCACCAAAGATTAGGCAAGCCACATTATTACTACAACGCTATCAAATACGAAGTCAATTGAATCTCAAGAGTCGGTTATCATCACGTAGATCTAGGCAATTCAATGGACTAGCAACAGTGTAGCGACTAGTAGCAAGGATTTAGTGTGGAGCACTCACTCGGCATTGCGGACTAAGAATCTGTCTACTTATCTCGACCAAGATGTTATCGCAGGCACCACCAGCAGGGTTCACCTGACATGGTTTGATCCTTGATACACTTATCTACAGCTTGATTGCCGACAGGGTGACAAGAGCTATTGTTTCAAAGTCAATACTAAGGGTCTTAGATCTATTCTGGGTGACAGACCGAGGGCCTCACCATTAGCTGGCATTAGATAATGAAAAGTTGGGATTATCAGACGGGAGCTGAGAGTGTGAAGAATATTGTTGGAAATGCAATTGATGATAATAACAGTAAGTAAACGTGATTGTAGGAAGATTCGGTAAGGTTAGATTGGTGAATCGTAGTTGATGGTAACATGTGATGATTACGTTGGCAGGTGATTCTGATGGTGGGTGACTACAATGACAGGTGACTAAGTATTGATACAACAAAGCCACAGCAGTCGGTAAATGGTTGTAGGGTCAATGATGAAAGTCATATTCTCATAACAACAATTCCAATTCCAATTCTCAACTACCTTTCCTATCTACAATTAATAATGCGTTCCAATGACGTTCATCAGAGGTATTGATAGATCATATGTGAATTGTTGGTTGGTAGTGAGTTGATATTTTTCTCCGAGTAGTAACCAGTACTAATCAGCAATCTGTCAATCGACCAACAAATATTCCAACAGAACCATCCGGTCTCACATAATCAAACTCAATTCTTCTCTAACAAACTTATTTTATAATACAATATATGTTATAAGCAGTGGCCCATCAAAAACCATCTGATAATAGACCACTGGGTTGATTGTCGCTGTAGCCAATGATTCCAGCATAGTCAATGGACATAATCAATTTTGTAGTCGTTCTCGTAACTCGTAGTATCCCAACCCATTCCCAGTAAAATTGCCGTTATCTCGGCCCCTCGCATCCACATATTCCCAAGCTCAGTTGCATATCACCATATCACTGGGGTCGACCACATTTCCACACCCCGGCTAACCCCCGTTATCTGGTTTACTTTTTTTTTTCATCATGCACTGCCATGCACCGGCTTCAGTGAGCCGCTGACCCATCGCCACCCGTGGACTTTTTCTTATCTTGAATCATAATCCAGCGTGCGGTATCTTTATCTAATTACCAACCCATTGTCTTGCGTGCTTTATCGCGGTTGTCTAGCCCTTGAGACTTGCTGCTTGACCATCAGACACCTAATCATTCCACCACCACCCATTAATTTCCCCCAATGATCTTATCTAGTATCTTCTTGAAATTGTCGATCTCAAAGATGTCACATGACGCGTCGACCTCGGCCAACTCCCCCGCCTGAACCTGGAAGTCCAAGTCGCCTGTGACCAACCGCTGTTTGTGGGAGACCGAGTTTTTCGGCGGCTTGCGTACTTGCCACCGGCCGGTCCTGAGCGCCTGGGGTTGGCGCCGGCCTATATTGAAACTGAACGTCTTCTCAAGATCTTTGATGGTCTCATGGAATATAATCGACTCTTGTTTCTGGCGCTTGTTGAACAACTTGTAGTTCTCGATAAACCGGTCGCTGTGGACTCGTTTCAAATTCGGCTGGACTGCTAGCATGGTGTCGTTAACAATTCATCGCCTCCGCAATCATGATGCGTGCTCCCCTTCTTATATATCCTTGCAGCGTTGCCCACACCGTGGGTCGTCCGGCCCCACGTGACCGGGGGCTCGGCTTATCTTAGATAAACTATCAGCAGCAAGCTGCGATTCTGGTGCGATTAGGTGGTGATGCGCGGGTCTCCGGTGAGGATTATTTTTTTTTTGACTGTGGTTCACGGGATGCGAGCCACGGTTGCTCGATTTAGTGTGGTTAGGGTGCCTTATTTTTTTTTATCCACAGTGATAAGTCTGAGACATTATCACTGATTGGGTCGATATAGACCGGTTTTGAAACATGGGGAAGAAATTTCCTAATGCAGCCTGGTGTTGGGTTGGGGGGAGTCGGCTGGCTTGAGGGATTACTTGGGCGAGTTGCTAGGCGGCTGGTCATCGGCGGGAGAGACATGGAGTCAGGCATGAGGAGAGACACTGGAGAGACATTTGAGAGGAGAAACCACGCGGAAAAGAAATTTGCTCGGATGAGAGAATTGTAGGTTTCCGGAGAAATAATAGGGAGGGTGAGATATTGGAAGTAGGTTTGTAGAATAGGTTTGTAGAATAAGAGAGTTGGGCAGGTGGAATAGTCGGAAGGCAGTTTGAAGGTGAATGAAATTTACAAGTGTGAGTGAAGACAGAAATACGAATGAAGAGATATGACTGCAGAGATATGAAGGCGCAGATATGAAGGCAAAGATATGAACGCACAGACAATGACGACAGAGATAGGAAAAACAAAGATATGAAGTCAAAGATATGACGACAGAGATATGAAGCCAGACAACACAACTGTGTAAGACTGTGATGGAGGAAGCTGCATTGATTGACAAGCAGGATGTAGTGTTTCGTGAATTCTAGAAAGTTATTGTTGCTGGTGAAAAACACTTGGCATAAACAAAAAGTAAAGCTGTTTGAAAACTGTTGAAGACTGTTGAATATTGGTAGTAGCACTTGAATGATTGCTAGTGGATTGACTCATTCCCATCAATCAATAACACTAACAAACACGACTGCCAACGTAGTTTCAACCATTTGGTTTACGGATGGATTTAGGGTTGGTTTCCGCCCAAGGCCAACCAGTTCCGCAGCGGCCACAGCACGATGTTGCAGCCGGCCAGCAGCCAAGCCGTGGACACGTTTTGCATGTACTCACCCTGGCTGTAGAGAAGTGTGGGGCATTATTTTTTTTCCAGCCAAGGGTCTGAGGTCTAGAAGCTGGAATCCTCGGAAGGCTGGATGTTTTAAGAGGGAGAGGATTGAGACAAGGAACAGAATTGGAGTCGGTTAGGATTTAAGTGAGAGTTTTGGAATTGCTTTTCTGGACCTAGAATCACCATCCGAGTGTAGCAAGTAGATGAAACTTTACGGAGATAGGATTTCAGCCGAAGGTGAAATTCGCGTATTGTGTCGTAAATGGTGACGAAATCATCCCCCCAGCATTGGGCAATGATACGGTGTGATCCGGTATGATGCGATATGATACCAAGTGATAGCAGTGTGGCATTGGAGGGCCTGATTCCTGCGATAACAATATAGATATGCATGTATGATTGTGCAAAGGTTAAGTGTGGACGTGTGATAGCGAACATCAATGATATCAAGGTCACATGGGAAGCAGCCGTGGATATAAATGGTATAGATATGGTACAAGGAGAACACCGTAAGGCCACGGGTTTTTTGAAGTTACTGAAGCCTTATGAATAAGCCATGTATGAGACGCACAACCCAACTGTCGTTGGTGGCCCCATAAACAACTGTGGTTGCCATACAATTGCAAATTTTCACGATCCCAACAGTCTAGTAGGTTTTCTGTAGGGGTATTTATCTAGCAGAAGATCTTCATGTTTTTTTTTTCATGGGAGGTGCTTATTTTTAGCACTTACGTTAGCGGCCGTTTGGATGGGGTCTGGACTGGAAACTTGAGGACGGTGTTTGATAGACGGTGCTTGTAGATTATTAGATACCGAGTTCAGTCACCAAAAGTTTCTTGTATTTTTGCGTTAGAAAGATAAGTGATTCCGGAAGAAACTGGGAATCAACGGGATTGGTTCCGATATGGGCTGTGTTTCTTGAAAGTTGTTTTGGGCGACTTTTTAGGCGACTTTGGCTGGACGGCTTTTAGGTGTCCGCCTAGGCCGCTCCCGTTAACCAGCCGATCCGTTCGGACGGATCAAGGTTTAAATGATTCTGACTGGGATTGAGTGGACTTAACTAGTTCAAGTAAAATCGATAAGCAAACAACTCCGCAGATATCGGAAAGTAACAAAAGATTAGATAGTGGAGAGCAAGCATGGATTGATGATTCATAGATACCGTCAGATACTCAGAGATACCAATAGATAGCACAGGAAGATATGCAGCAGGTATCAGCCAGTAACGTTGTGTCAGATAATATGGGTGTGAGAGTAAAAAAGGAGGTGCCTAGAGTTTGCATTGTCCATGACGCAATTCGATCTACTAAATTAGACTAGAAATTGCGGCCAGAAAGATAAAGGATCCCAGCAAAACCCGAGTAACCCGAAGAATATTATTTAGTAGATTGACACGTGAATTGAACCATGGGAGATTGTTAGTTGATAATAGAATGTTTTCACAACCGTTTGATGATATGGCCCACCAGGTATGATGAGGTATCTGAAGGTACACAAAAGCGTAGCACCGTACACAAAGGCGTAGCACCGTACACAAATGCCAAACACCGTATATTTAGGTAAGTATGGTATGGTTTCATGCGAGATACCCTTGGGGTATACCAAAAGTTGCTTTACTGCAAGCCTTGTGGAGATATCAACAGACCTGATGTTTCACAATACTTAGACAGCCGAGTAAAAAATCCTTAAAACTGCCCGCGTTCTAAGGAATCGATTATCGTGTTCATCGATCGATGTTATTGAATTTATTATTACCGATTGTAGGTTCCAATATTCTATATTCCTGTAAAGTTGACTCCCTCGGTACTCCGCAGTATCTTAAACAAAAACAGTGTGGCTATTTGACAGATTTGTCTGAGGAGTTGTTGATCGCCGTGCAACTGACTCGGTAATCTGGGGCAAGCAACGTTTGGAGTTCGCCGGTCAGTTGGGGCAACCGGCCCGTCCGGTTGCTAACTCAGTCATACAGAGTTCTACTTTATCATTGAACCTTATGATTATCACTGGCCAACCAGGTCCAAGCAACTCTGGATGTCTTAAAAAACTGTCATTGGCAACCTTCAATTAAGTCTAAGACATTGCTCGCTAAGTTCCAGACATTTGTCCCACGTCTAGCCCTCAGCCAATTGGGACATTTGTACGGACTATCTTAGACATCAGAAGAGTGACAGTGCGGGATGATAATAGGTACCAGTATCTGGTGTGGAGACACTCTCCGAATGACGTACGATGATACCTTCTACAATGACTGCTCAATTAATTCGCTTAATTAATTCATGGATGATGCCGTTTGAATTGGGTTTCTGTGTATGTGACATACTTGGTTTGATTCGTTGATGAAGTTATGAATGATAGAATCCAGTAGAAATCTGTTTACACTGTACTTCTCTAAAACCGCCTAGGGGATTGGCAGTTGCCGTTGAGCGACATTTGTTGGCCGGTTTAAGACCTTGATTTCCGCCCGCGCACCTGCCTGCGTGATTACCTGCGCAGTAATACTTTGGTGCAATCAAAGGTTCTGACAAATGACGGCTTCAATTCATGCGCATTCGGCTTATAACAGAGCCAATTCCAGTTCTTAGCTCCAAGTTACGACTAATTCAAGACAACAACCAAATATCATATTGCTACTTGGGCTACCGATTTACGAAGCCACCATCGTGATTCATTGATTAACAATTGCTGATATACACAAAAAACGCGTCAGTTGACTCTTGAAAGTACCAGAGAAATCAGAGAGAGACACTCTGCTTCTCCATGACATTTCAAGAATCGTTAAATGACAATCTGTTCAACTGTGGCACTTCCTTGGTGGTCAAATGTTTTGTTGTGGTCTGGTACTATTCAGTATCACCAATAGCTGCAAGTAACTTCAACTAACCTCAACTAACTTCAACCGGCCTCGACCAACATCAGCTATATTAACAACTGGACACTCTGGAGATAACACCATCGAAACTCCGACAAACCACTCCCAAGCATCCTCCGCACTACTGCTCAACAAATAATATGATTATCCATTTCATATCTATTGAGTATTCACTGGCACTCACTATCTCAATAAACCTAAAGTGAAACCTCAATTGTTGACCTCAACTGGATCCTCGACACTCACAACACCCTAACTATTATTACCATTCTGCGTCCCAGTGCCTGATCCAACCAAATGTCAATCGAGTTCCAAACTTCCAAACTTCCAAACACTGGCCAACTGGCTATTATGTGCCCAACAGTTACAATAGCCTGGTCCAAACCCTGTAACCAATCATCTGATCACCCTACATATTGTCGTTCACCAATCAACATCCAACTATTCCGAGGAACCTTGCAACGTCGGTCAAACACTCGTGTGCCTAAGATCGATGTCTCGGGTTTAGGCTGTTTCTGGCGTCAAATCCTCCGAAAAAACTGATCGGTGTCTAACACTTCCCAAACCTCATCTTCGAACACTCGTGTACTCCAACTCTAGCAACATGTCACTTAAAACCCTTCCAACTCCCCCATTATAACTCCATTCGCTCAGATCATTCAGCTCGCTAGGATCGTTCCAAGCACCGATTGTTTTCACAAGCAGATCATCCTTCGGCCCACTTGGCAACGCCAAAACATCCTCTACGGTTCCATTATTCAATATGCATTGTTCACCCTCGTAACCGTTTAAATAATAGTATATGTGGCTCGGGAGCATGGGTCTCGTAGTGGACCCAGCCTAATGACTGTGTTATTCCCAATCCTCGCCACTCCTCTTCTTGTAGTATTCTGAGCGTGCCGGTCTCGCTGTTGAAGTAGTCCTGGGGAATCACTTTCAACATCGGCTTCGGAAGCATGACGTGTCTTTAGATGTTAGTAATCTCGGTCGATGATCTTGATCTCAATCAGCAATGGGGGCCACTCACCTATATTCGTATGTGTCGTCCGCGTACCTCGGGGAATAGTGGATCGATTCTTGGAACTCAAGAACCCTTTCGCGCTCAGACTCGCTCAAATATCTCGCTTTCTGAGCCATGGTTCGCCTTCCTTGCTTCCCGACCAAATCTAGTGTTTATATATTCTGTTCGGTATTGGGGCCCGAATATTAAACCTTCGATTCCAAAAAAATAACCTTGGCCTAGCTGCTCACAAAGTGTTTTTCAATTTTAGTTTTTGTTTTTCCACGCCCCGAGTTAAAAACCTCGAGCGTCACCTGGAGATTGGTTACCGGGCCTATAACGCGCGCCGCCAAACATCGCCTGGGGTGCATGCTGGTCGGTTGCAAGTGCCTGGAGCGGCCTAGCGTCGCTGGCCTTGGGCAGCCAGACAGTCCGGTCCTCTGCTCGAGACCATCAGCTTATTCCCAGCCAGACACCAACCCTGTAGGCGGCCCAGGCCGGCCCAACAGTTACCTTTCACCATGCAGCAGGTCCTTTAAAGCAGGCTACATTCAACGCAATGCATCAAGCTTCCAGACAGACTCCCCAGCACAGACCTGCCCATTTAACTCCCACCCAAACGTTGTTCAGCGTAGCAGAACTAACTACGATTCTGGTATCTTCTGAACGATTGACTCTTTCACTCTTAGTCTAAACTATCCCCCAATTGTGTCTCAATCAACGGCGCTACGGCCAATCGATATAAATAAAATCAGGCCATGTCTTACATATTATAGTTGGGAGATCTGGTCGGAACTTAAGATGCCCAAAACGAGAGGAAAACTGAGACTTTCCAAGAACCCAGGCGGCGACCTAGGCGGCAGTGCTTCGCTGGCATTGGCTTGGACCGAATCATGTAGATTCAAGTATCCGGAGTTATCTATGAGGCAGTCTACTGGAATTGCACGCTGGACATATAAACTCGGTATGCTTCGGAGCTAAATTCCAAGTTGGACCTGTCGCCCAGTCAAACCTTTGCAAACCCTGCTTAACGCCCTTTTCGTGTTTTAACGTAAGTCTTCTTTTGGGCAGCATAAGTTGGAATTCCGCTGGATCAGGCGTTGTGCGTTGTCTCAAAGAGTAGCCCAGCTGGACGGAACCGAGCTTGGTCAAACGAGGTCAAGTGTCGGCCGGAGTGCAAAACAATAAACCGGGCTGTCGAATAGACTCAGTTGGTGCAACTTTATAACAGAATCAGTTGGTGTCAAACCGGAGCCAGACCCAAACAGAGTTTGACTTAGGAGTTCCTCTCTGTTGACTGTAGTATTTTTTCTTTTACGACTTGGAACTTCTGTAACGTGGCTTTTTACTGTATCTACTGAACTATACTGTTTCTGGTCTAGCTGGCTTCTCTTTGTCCGGTACATTAGTTTTTCCATTTAATGGATAGTTGCATTACTGTAAAACAAAACTGCATGGCCACCCGCGCAGTCCAACAAGTTCCGCAGAGAACCAAGCGGGTGTCGCTCTCAAGTGCCGCCTAAGTTAGACCGCTGCCGCCACAACAGACCAAGCACCCGCCCACGCTTAGCGGTCGCTCAGACAGTGTCAAGCACTCAACACTAATCGGTCTGGAACTGCAGTTTCTATTGTACTTTTTCATTACTAGAAGAGCATCGAGATCAACTATTGACAACTACAAAATTCACACACATTTAAGTAGAGAACAAACCAGAATCAGTTATAATTAATTTGAGGTTCAGAAAACAAACAGAAATATTTGAACAGACCCAATTCTTCTGCTGTCACAATTTATCAAACAATTCACTACACTGAGCTTATTTCAAGATCTAAGTACCATTCTCTACAAACACAATTGTAGGAGTACTCAAAGAATCCTCACCCCATACCAAAACAATAGACTATTGGTGCTTTCAACCGCATCATACACACCCTGACAATACTCGGCTGTCGTCCTATTGTCACCTGCGGCAATCGTACTTGGTTGCTGTGTGCCGTCACCTTACTATCTCCCGCAGCCATCACCTTACTCCATGAATCAAATAGCCTTTGATCTCCCATATTGCGACCATTCTTTTCTCACCCTTATTCCCGGGAATTCGGTATCAAGAACCTCGAAGAATGTCATTGCTAATATCAATTCGGCTTCAGACCTAGAAAAATGTCACTATTTTGGAGTCTACTCTGTGCTAATTGAACCTCAATTACTTTCCACAGTCGACATTTCGACTGTCCAAACTTATGTGAGAGTCGAATCTTTGAATCAATGGCAACGAATATCGAAACAATTCCATCATCACAAGAATATATATGCGGCAATTGATGAGAACCAGTTGTCAACAACAGAGGAAGACCTTGGGCAACAAGATTGTCCTTGGAAGTATGAGCAGCTAGGTTTGATATTCATACATCACGCAAATATCAGCTCTTACAATGAATTGTCGACGCTATTAATTAACCCTGACACAAAATTGATGATCAAGGGTCTTGAATCTGCAGATGACCGAGACAAAATCAATGAATCAATTGTTAAAGTTATGAGATCAAAGCCATACACTGACGTCCAGAGGTTTGGAATTCATTACTTGAACCAGCATATTCCTCCATTAGATCCTCTTAATCAAAGCTTACAAGCTTCGGTTTACGATGTGTTTCTTACTGATACTACGAAATATCAACAGTATGCAAAGGCGGTGGAATCGTATCTCGAGTCTCACCAGAACTTAATCACCAAAATTGTTGTCGTTGGCGCAGGAACAGGTGGTTTAGTCGAGGCAATTTCTGGAGTTGTTAACCAATCTATTCCAATTGTGTTAATTGAAAAGAACAGGGTTGCAGCACAAGAGCTTCGTCAGAAGTATCCAACGTTGGAGGTGAAATGTGGAGACGTAAGAGCATTGCAATTAGAAGCAGGTACTCCAGATTCACTGGAACTGAACCTGTCAGATCTACACTCGGATAGCACTCTAATTGTTAGCGAACTTCTAGGATCGTTTGGATGTAACGAATTGGCTCCTGAGACGTTAGAGTTGTTGACCAGTCCACACCAGATTCCTCACGCAGCAACTCTGTACATCGCACCAGGATACGCCCCGTGCCATAGAGACAAAATTCCTTTTGTTTGCAACCATACCAACATCAAACTATTGGCAAAGCCACAGCCAGTATGGCAATGGCAGTGGCCGTGCACCACCGTTGACGAACGGCGTGCAAGAGTGAAATTTCAAGTGCCAGACTCTACAGTGCATGTCCTAGTAGGGTACTTCTCGGCGGAGTTGTTCGGCGATATAGAGTTGAGCATTGTTCGCGGACAGGAAACAAAGGGGCTTGTATCGTGGTTCCCAATAGTTTTTCCGTTGGACAACGGTGTTCATGTTGGCTGCCGGGACATGTTGGAAGTTGAGATTGTACGGCGCTATGACGAGGTGGGAGTGTGGTACGAATGGCAAGTCGAGGTGTTTGGGGGTGACGATCGAGGTAGAGGTGTGATGCAAGGATGTACAGAGAAGGTGGACGGAGGTAGAGATGGCCCGGGTAACTGGGTGGCTGGAAGCGGGGTTCATAACCTTCGAGGCGAGTGGTGGAAGATGAGGAAGTGAGGGGGAGCAGGCCGCAGAGAAGGTCTGTGGATTTTTCTTTTTTCTGTGTTACGAGGGGGTGAGGGGGTGCGGTGTAGGGCTCCGAAACTTTAGTATGCAGAAAGAGGGGATTGCAGGCAGTGGTGAACAATAGAGAATGAAGAGAAAAAAAATAAAGCGAAAAAACAAAGATCAACAAAACGAAACCAAAACAAAGAGGAGGGATACGAGCCAAGGCATGCAGCGTAGTCCAAACGAGAGGATTACCAAGGTTTAATGTGAGTAGGGTGAGATGTGCCAAGAGGACAAGGAAGAGGCATCAAGAAAACCAATTGAGAGATGTGTTGGACCAGAATTGAGATTGCGAGAGGGTGATCAATCTAGCCAATGGGATTACAAGATGGAACACGTTTTTTTCGCTCAACGTATTATCAGGCAAGGTACAGTGAGAATTGGAACATGATAACAAGGCATTGACCAATACGCTTACATGGATAACACTGAGAACAGGACAATGAAGTACCAACAATTTAAGAAGCCGGAAGAAGTCAACAAGTCAATTGAAGATATCAGCTAGGAGGGGGATTAAAAAGGAATGAAAGATAACAAGATTGTTAGTGGGGTCTACGATGTACCTTTAGATCATAGGTTTAGGAGCGAAAAAAAAAGTAAAAAAAAATGTTCCGGTCATCACAAATGATCCGAACTCTATGCAGAAAGGAAAAAATCAGAGAAAGAGGGGGTGGGCTTTGCCAGAGATTGTTGGTAGACTGGGAATGTTTTGGGAGAGATTATTTGAAGTGGGTTGGATTTTGGTTGGGAGTGGGCTGGTGGGGGTTGATTTTGGGTGGTGGGGGTTTTGAAGTGGGGGAGGGGGTTTGCAAGTACAGAGGTTGAGTTGGTGAAAGTATTAGAGGGTTGAATAATTAAGAGAGGAGATGGCAGCAGAGCCGTTGGGAAGTGAGACGGTTATTCGGTTGAGTTGACGGTGAGCGATTATTGACCGGTCTCTTGGCTTTGTTTGGCTATCTATTACCCACTTTGAACGGCGTGAATTAGTTGCAAAGAAGTGGGGGAGTGGTGCATATGGATGGCTTATTTGGTAAGTGAGATTGGAAGAGGATGGATAGTACGGAAGTGTGAAAGTGTTAGTTGAGAAGAAGAGGAGAGCAAAGAATGAGGAAATAAGAGGATAAAATTCATCAGAGATCATGGTTGAAGCAATTAGAACTTGTTATAATTGCGAGCAGTGAATATTGGGAGTTAGAAGGCAGAAGTGGACTTGAGCGGGCTTGAGTATCAAAGGTACTATGCACATGAAGTTGCAAAGTACCTGAATTTAACGAAAAAATGAAAAGTACATGAAGTATGACGAAGTGAATAGAAAAAAATAGATGAGAATATGAGGAACAACGCAGCAGTACCTTGAGGTGGAGCTATACAGGAAGAGAAGGAAAGTAGAGTGGAAGAGTGGAAGAGTGGTAGAGAAGAGTAGAGAAGAGTAATAGAGAGAAGAGAAGAGAAGTTGTAGAGAGAAGAATAGAGTAAGACAGAACAACTTGATGGAACAAAAATAGTAGTAGGTGGAGTATATGGTCAGCCTAGAATTTATGAGAGTCGGAGAATCCCAAGTTAAAGTCTCAGATCAAGAACCCAGATGAAATTACGTAGTGGGCAGAACAGAAATGGGGCATAGCAACAAAGGCATATATCAGAAAGACAAGTGCAGCAAGGCAGTACCAGGTATAAAGTGCGGCAGAAACGAGGCAGAGACAAGGCACTAGTGAAACCAGAGTAGCACAGATTAAATTTTCAGTAGTGAGTATTGACCGGTGATGACCGGAGTCCACGGAGTCCTTTGACGTGGAAAATCCACCGGAGTCCTTTGAAACTTTTTCAGCCATGTAGGATTACTGGGTTGAGCAGCGAGGATCATTGATGAGCCGCAAGTAGTCAGTAACGGGTTTCGCTAATTTGCAGGTGACTGAGTCTAAACCGAGGTAACGGGAGTGTAATTTAGAGTAGTGATTGTGAGTGACCTTAACAGACCAAAGGCCAAATCTAATTGTCTACTAATTTACCACATTGGAACACAGGATTAACTCAGTACCGGGTTGGGACCAGTTCACTGGCTACTCACTGCTCAACTACATATTAACCCACATACCAACATACATACTGGTAACCCACTCGTTACCCACCGGTAACCCGCTGGCAAACTTCAAAACATCCAACACAAACACTGCCAACAATTGACAGAAGGCATCATCAGCCAACGGTCTAACCCACTACCCTCTGTTAACCCTCTGCTAACCCTCTACTAACCCACACCTAGACGCCGTCCAAACCCAACCCCCACTACAGGGACCCCCACTAACTACGATCCACTGCACAGGGCTAACCCACAGCCAAACACAACCCACAACTAATCCACAACCACGCACAGTTACCTCACAGCTACATCCATCCATAACCCATGCGAGACGCTGACCCGTAGCAACAACACCCTTACCGTACAACATCCGTACCCTCGAAAACCCTTACATACTACCTTCCATACCTCAACAACCATACCTCATCTTCTGGTGCTGGCCTCCGAGTAGACCATGCCAACGCCAACCTCATCGCCTCGTACATCTGCCTCGGTATTGAGTTCCACCAATCATCGGGCACTGATAGAATGTCTCAGTGGCAGTAAAGGTTATATCTGAAAATTGCAAGAGGAGAGTCTAGCACTGGCCTCAGGCAAACAGCCAATAAACACCGCCTCCCATACAGCATGCGACAGTGACAGGACAACCCTAGCGCAACCGTATGCTTTTACAGTCGGGGCGTGGGCTCCAGAAACACCAGCACCGCCGGCGACCCCAAGATCGTGGCCTGGCCTGTGCCCTGCTGCTGGCCATGGACCGCCTGGGTCGGGGTGGCCAAGCCTAATCTTTGGGCAACCCCTCTATTACGATTTAGGACAGTCCGGTGCTGGAGCAGCAACTGTGATAGATAGTGCACCCTCAGTTGGGATATGGTTTTGGCGAGCGATGCGTGATGGTGCCTTGACACGCCTCACTGCGCATGGTTGCAAGATACTCCTCTTTAGCACTGGGCCAACAAAACATGATATCCCATATATATACCGATGGCAGTTCCGCAACCCGCTCGCGAGTTCTGTGTTTTGTGCCTGGGTCCCCTTGACATTGTCCACCAGCACACCTGAACATCCACCCCTACCCTGGTATATACCCACCCTACACACCAATAGAAATAGAATGACCTCGTTCAAAGACGCCTGGGCGCTCCCAGGAGCTCCCGCAGAAGAAGAGTGGTTGGCCAAGGTACTAGCCAGTGGGAAGCCCGAGGAATTGACGACAGAGGCCAAGGAGGAGGTCATGAGCACGTTTCTCCACGACTACGAGCTGTCCGAGTCCATCTTCTCCAACCAGAACCTGTTGCTGAACTCCCCCGTGTGCACCAACTCGGAATCGTCGCTGTTGAACAGCATCTCCAACTCGTTGGTCAACTCTCCGGTGATCAAGCCCGAGTTTCTTGCCGACGAGATCCCCGCCGGGCTTGCGTTGGACGGGCTGCGGATTGCCATAGACAGCTCCAGCAGGCTCTCCGACCAGATCAACGGGTCCAAGAGCTTGCCCAACTTCAACGCCTTGAAGTTCGACAACCTTCGCAACACCTTGAAGAAAGAGTCCCGGGGCTCGATCTCGGTGGGCCAGCTCTACAACTCCACCCACACAATCAACGACCTCACCGAGGTTGAACCGGTGGACCAGGTGCCAGAGCACCGTCCGACAGAGCCGGTCACCGTCGCAAAGAAGGTCAAAAAGAAGCGGGCCCCTCGCAAACGGTTGACCCCGGACCAGAAGGAGGCCCACAACAAGATCGAGAAGCGGTACCGGATCAACATCAACACCAAAATCGCAAACTTGCAGCAGATCATCCCCTGGGTGTCCAACGAGAAGACCGCGTTCACCACCGACTCCAAGGAGGCCCCCGCCGAGGAGGCCGAGGTGCCGCGGTTGAACAAGGCGATGATCCTCGAAAAGGCCATCAACTACGTGTTGTACTTGCAGAAGAACCAGCAGGTGCTCGAGGCCCAGAACAGATACTTGCAGAGCGAGCTCCATATCTACAACCCGCTGAAAAACTACCAGCCGGAGTTGGACAAGTTGGCCGAGACCGGCCCGCCGATTGACGAAGAACAGTACCTTGAATTGGATTAGTTACGAATAGATGATAGATTTTAGTTGGCCTGTGTAGTCGGGGACGCTGCCACAACTTGTCCGTTTGCGAGCCAGCCCCAGCAACCAATAGAATCGCCCGATAAAAGACCCATGGCAGCAGCCATTGTTGTCTAGTCACACTGGCATTGGCTACGTAATGCGAACCGTGGACGGCGTGGTAAAACTCAACCTTTTTTCTTACTCGAGAAAAAGCCTGACCCTGATGTATAGTATAGGTAGGTATGTGGCTAGCATGTCGCAAATATGTGGGCTCCATGTACCAGGAAAATTTAGCAGGCACAAAATGTCGCAATTTGAGATCAGGGGAGCAAGGCATTGAAAATCTTTGGCTTGCCAACTGCTCCAAACAAGGTTTAGTTTGATGCATCAATTTTCGGTCCTATTGTTATAATTCCATATCTGAAGATGAGAAATTTTCTGGGCTCTGATTCGAAGGCTCTGGAATTAGTGGTAGAATATAATGGATCAGGGTCAAGTAGCAGGTTGGTAATATTTGGTAACTAACAGGTTTTCACTGGAAGATTTTCACTGGAAGATTTTCATTAAGATTATAACCAAGGCGGTGGATTTTTTTGCTTTGCAGCTGATAAATTCCTCTGAGAACTGCGTCATTGATCTGTAGTTTCTGAGTCATTGGTTACTCTATCATAGTTACAAGTCAATAATCTCTTTCTACAAACAATTGTCAATCGTTGATGTTGAATAATCTTTTATCTATATCTGCCCTGATCATTGATATAGTTTGTGACCTATACTGCAGGCATTGACGAGGTTTAATCTATGGACAACTTAATTTTCATTGTGCATTGACCAGTGGTGTACTGGTGTTTTTCACCCGCATTCCTACATCCACACATTCACACATCCTCACATACTTACATCCGCACATTCAACCACTCGCATTCACATCCGTACATTCAAACATCCACGCATCCCAACATCCAAACTTATCGCCTACTATTTCGTCTACTTCTTTGTGTCCCACTCCTGCGTATTCTATCTCACTCACATTCCTCTCTGTTCTACAGTGAACCTCTCTGTGAGTCTCAGCCTCACGTCTTTGGTATGTGCTTGGCATTCGACTATACGGAGCAGGCTTTGGAACCCATGTCTGAGTCAATTCGACGTACAACACTGTCAGACAAAAAGCCGCAAACTCACACCCGGTTGAGGTCCCAGGTGGTTCGACTACTGGCAATTGATGTGCGGCCTCTCTTAATATTCCGATACACTTTTGTACAACATGCTTTTGTGTCAACCATTTGGACTACGGTGGTGTGCCATTACTCATTTGCATGTATGCAGATCAGGAGTGGGCAGAAGAGTAACTCTAGAGGAAGTTCCAAAATACTATCCTGAAAGCTACTGTATGATTTACCACTTCATTGTATTGCAGAGCTCCTTTTCGTATGTTCACGTTTCTCTATGGCCAATCCAAGCTCTTCTTTTTTCAGTTTTTTAACTTCGGTTCTCGTCTGTCACTTCTCTGCAGTTGCATTTTGGTCGTTCCTTTTCGTAAGTGCAGGTCTCCAGTTCTACTGCAATACTTTGTCTCAGATACCAGCAAATGACGGTTAAGCATGACCTTGGTCTAGTGTCCTTTGTAGTGAGTCTATTGTTCTGATCTTGGATTCCGTGCATTACCGTGTTCCCTTACATTTCCGATTCTATGGTCTCTTCTACTTGTCAGTTACTTATGCACTCTACATTCATCCCACCAAGTCTTGTCTCATGACGCATGTCACTAGTGTCTCGTCACTCTGTGGTGTGTCATGTGTCATGTCTCTCCTCTCTTTGATGTCTCTCCTCTTCTCGTACCGCTTTTATTTTCATTTCTCTCTCCACACATCCACTCTCTTCTTGCTACTCTTTACTCAATCTCCATCTCCATCTAAACCCTATTGCATTGATCTTCATGCTTCAAACCTCAGCCCATTTCTTCTGATGCTGATCTCCACTGTCTGTAGCCATTCACTACTGCCACAATCAGTGGCCACAAACCATATTCAGCTCTTAACTTCGCCAATTGTTATCTCTGGTTCTAGACCAATCTGATAATCCTCTAACTCTCAGTGTTGCACCATCGACCTTTCTAGTGATATGCAATTAGTCGTAGTATACCTGCCAATCTCCACCACTGAGGTTTCCCCGTATTTCCGTATTCTCTTTCAAGCATCGTAAAATAGCTAAGCCTTACTACACAAACTCTCTGGAAACACCCAATCCAGATCCTAATTAAGTAACCACGTTCAATCCACTTCCAACCACAACCATTTACTTGTCAATGCCAATCGTTGTTGGCTATTATACTTTCATTTTCACGTTTTCAGAACACCATGTGTCAGTTAGCAATTCAATACAATGCACATTAAGCTCTGAGATACTTGCCAGATGAATCTAGCCAACGAATCTTCAACTGAATACTACCCACCATTTACGGTCTCCACTCCCGACTACCTTCGCTCAATTTTACTCCTTCCCCTAATCAATTCCCCAAATCAATTACCCAATCAATCACACAATTTATATAATCCATCACCTCTATCAAACTCTCATGACATCTCACAACCCACTTACAGTCCTAAATGTCCCGGGTCTCGGACTTGATATTCTCTGCACATCTCCGGTAAAGGTACATGTAATTACCACTAGTCTCATTAGAACTTATCAAAGTTCAATCGTTCAGAACCTCAATAATTGAACTCCACAGTCTAACGCCAATCTCAAACCATCAGAAACATCCACACTGAATGCTGCAACAAATTGCTTGATCTACTCCAGCCTTAAAATACTTGTGCGCAAATCCCTTGATCTCGCAAACCACTATTTCCTAAACTCTATCGAAGATATGTCATATCTACGACTGTATACAGCTTTTCTTAGACACACTGGTCAAACTAGATCCGACCTTACCGCCTCAAAATAGCCCCAACACCACTTACCTCACCCCCAATAAGTTGGTGTCCGGGTAATGTAATGTCATCCCCTTTCACGACCCCTTTCATTATATCTTGTTAGTTGCATAAATACGAAAGTGCATTTATACCAATACCAATGTGTTTCTATGCATGTTACAGTGTTGAAGATTTTGTGGTTGTCGTACCATATTGTTGGTGAGTTCGGTTGACTGGTACTCACCGAGAGTCCAATTGTCTAAGATCCACTATTGTCCCGGAGTCGTAATTGATTTCTGCAAAGGTATTGTCACACTCGTATGTCATGTCATGTTTTAGTAAGAGTTTTTCAGCACACATTCACACTTTTATCACACTCTCAGTGCTATTCTTCATCATACCATTCTAATCAGTAGTTCTTTTTGATCTGTCCGTTCTTTTACTCGCATATATTCACATCACACTCTCGCACCTGTCTATTCACATCCACGCATCTGACAGTTCACAAATCTCACGTCACCTCCTCTGTTAATCTGTCTTGACATTTTACAAATTACTTCAACGTAATCTTGGCACGAAGTCAAGATCTGTTGTTGTACACATTCCAGCAATCAATATGAATATCACTACATTCCTTTTTCATGCCCTCCACTTTACTTCTACTTTCTCATCAACATTCATTCCCTCACCATGCACCTCCCACACCCCACCACATCTACAATCAATATTCACATTGGCTTGAATTAGTCACTGGCTAATACACAGTCTAAATTTCAAGTGGCCACCAGTTGCCGTCATCTCAGATCAACAGCAACTATTGCAAACCACGGGTCCTCCACAGACCATCACAGACCCTTCCCCACATCAGGTCCTATTCAAAGGCACTCGCCGGCCAGTATTCACATGTTCTCACTCCACCATTTCTCCTCTCCGTTGTTTTTCCTTCTCCAACTGTTGATACAACAAACTGAGTGCCTTGTCAACGTTGTATTGCGGTCCCACAATGGTGAACGACCGTTGTCCGTTCTCGTTGTCCTCCTGCGCAATAGAAATTTGAGCCCCGCTGTTCTTGCGGATCTCTTGGATCCGGCTGCCCTTCTTCCCGATCAAACAGCCCACGTAGTTGCTGTGGAAATCCACCACTTGAGTCACCGACCCTACACGGTCACTCAATGAAGACGACGACGACGACTGGGTCTTGGAAGTCTCAAACGCACTTCTTTTGCGAGGCTGTGGAATATAGTACACTGTGCCTGTAGCCCCATGCCAGTCCTCGATCAAGCATCTGGCAATAAACTTCAATGCCTTCTCGATGCTTGCAGGCTCCCCCTGGACCTCGACAACCCGCTCGGTGGAATCACTCATATGATCTTTCGAGGCCACGATCTTCACGGCAAAGGTCTCCTGCAACGCCTTGATCCGGCTACCCTGCTTGCCAATCAAGGTTCCCATCTGAGAGTGTGGTATAAGAAGACGAAGAGAGGTCTGCTCCGGTTGAGGAGGCGGACACAAAGATTTCAACGGGAAGAAAGTGTAGCCCTGAGGAGTGGCCACAGAGGACTCAAGCAACGCCTGTGCAAACAATCCTAAGGCCTCGGCCGTGCTGTCCACTGGACCACTCACTGTCAAGATCCGAACAGAACAGCCAATAACCACCTTGGACACTCCGGACTTGACCCCTGTCTTCTCACGCACGGAAGCAACACAGTTGCCGTTCTTCCCAATGATGATGCCGGCCTCTTTGGTGGACACTAGCACACGGAACGTGATGAGTGCAGTGTCGAGCTGCACTTCTGGTAACACGTTTTCCGTGGTTATCACGGCATCGTCCCGTGGCTCGATATGGACGAGGTTTGTGTCAAACAACATGGAACTTTGGTCGGCCATTTTATAAAACAATGATGCAGCAGCTAATACACACGACCGTCTGTCAAAGAAACCTATGGGCTCTGGTGCAAGTTGGTGGGGCTATGGCAAAAAGGATCTGGGGAAACCCAAAGGCAAAGGTTTACAATTGCAACGAGTACAGAACAGCCTCGGAAATTATCAATTGGTTGGTTGCAACCTAGATTCAAGCCAAATGCAAAACACAGAAAAAAACGAAAACTCCAACAATTCTTCCCAAGGGTATCGCAGCGATGAAATAATTTTCGATGGTTAAAACAGGGAAATTTTTTCCAAGGAGAATGGCGGAGGGGTGTGATGTGGCAGTGGGGGTGAGATCCCAGGGGGCGCATACACCCCTGCTCGGCTCCGTTGCCTTCTATCATTTTCCCATCGTTTTATTGTCGACGCTTGAAAATCAGTTCCTCAAAATAATAATCCTGCTTCTTTGATCCACCGAGAATAGCAACCAATTGTTCGAGCAATGATTATTTATGTTATTGATTCACTTGCTAGTAAATCATGTTCTAAATTCATGTTCCAAATTAACCATTCCTATCAAATTTCATAAACCCCAAAGAACCCATCACAATAAAGAAAACAACAAAAACTCGTTCTCTCAGAAAATCAGTCTCGTAAATTTCTTGGTTGTTTTTCAATCTCTTATTGATCTAACCGTAAACTCTAATGTGTCACGTGCATTCCGCTGCCAACTCTCCATGAAAACCGACACGCAAATCCACGGATCGCGTCACGTGTGTGCGCCGGGTACCTCTGCCGTGTTTATGTTTACGTTTTCGATTGATTCGGAAGTTTCTGAAATCTCGAATCATTCGTTCTCCTTATATAGTTGAGTTTTTTGTTTGTTTGTCGTCGGATTCCATTCATTTATCTGACTTCCCAGTCTATATTCCGTAAGAATGAATGTGTCCCAGAAGGAGAACGAGCTGCCCAACATCTACAATGATCTTCGCACCAGCTTCAACAAACCGTTTGATTCTATGATCAAGTCACCGTCGGAGATCCTTTCACCTTCGAGCAACTACGGATCTCCGAAGCCTGGCACGTCCAAGGTGATCGATGCACTTCACGCTCAGATCGACGAGTTGAAAGCTAAGTTGCAGGAGGCTGACCAGAAGGCAGAGGACCAAAAGATCAAGCAGGATTCGTACAAAAAGCAGTACGATAAAAGTGTTGAGCAATTGGCCAACACCAAGCATGAGAACGATATGGTGAATGCCATGCTCCAGCGGAAGCAGCGTCGTATCACGGATTTGGAGGAGAAGTTGAGTGAGACCATGAGTAACACCGAGGACTACAAATTCAATTTGACCAACTTGGAGGTCCGTTGTAAGAAATTGCAAGACTCAGAGCGGATTGCAACCTCGGAGTTCGAGCGGATGAAGATCGCCTACGAAACAGTGGTGACTTCTCAGAAAGAGTACCGGGATTACTATACCAAAGAGATCAGTCAGCTTAAAGAGAAATTGAACACATACATCCAAGACAGAAGTGAAAAGTTGAAACAGACTCAGAGCCAGATCAAGACTAACGACCACAGCATACAAACCAACATGAAGAAGCTCGGCGAGCAGTCCAACATGTTGGAGCAGCAGTACAATAACAACAACTTTGTTGTTGCCGAGACCTTGAAGTCGTTGTCGTTGGCCTGCAAGTCACATGGTCTGGACGCTCAGATTGTTATTGACCAGTGCAACTTGGTGTTCAACGAGTTGAGAAACCGGTTTGATATCGATGTTACAAAGATGATAGAAAGCTACAAAGACAAAGAGGTCGACAGCACCATTGAAAAATTGTTAGGTATAGACTCGCCAGCAAGTAGCTACCAGAGCTCGTTCACCTCGCCAATCGTCAGTGCTAATCCTGGAATTTCAGTGAAAAAGAACAGGGTTTCTACCAGGCGCAGCAGCGTGCAAGCTCCTAAGCAACAGGCCCGCAACTTATCGTCAGGGTCTCTGAAAGAGCAGGAGAACATCGATCCTAACAAGCTGAAGAAGCAGGCCGACCGAAGAAGTATCAGTGGTAACGTCAACAACAAGCGTCATTCTCGGATTTCCAGCGTGACCAAGTCGGTGGATTTCAGCGAATTTGAGAAGACCAAGGCCTCGGTGGCTAAAAAGAGAAACTCGATGCAACCGAACAGTTTGCAGGAAATGATGAATAAGGACTGGAGAAGCTCGAGTCTCAAACTAGAGCCAAAGGAAGACGAAGAATCAGAGGGTTCGGAGACTGACGGTGACAAGCCGGGTGAAGACGGCAAGAAGAAACGTAGAAGAAGAAGAAGAAAGAGAAAGAGTCAAAGACCAACAGAGGGAGAACTTGCTGAGGTCGACTATGCAGTATAAACATGGTAGAAGACTGGCCCGATTGAGGTCAGACATATTTTCTTCTTACTTGCGTGTTCTAAATAATTCTCATTAAGGACATCCAAGATTTCGTTTCCAGATATATATATGGTTCCAGAGGTTCCGCATTGTGTTCATACCCTAATTGATTCATTGATTCATTTAGTAGAGGGGGTGTTGTAATGACGTTGTTCAGATATCTGTTGACATGTAAAAAGATTGTTCAGATATCTGTTGAATTGACAAATAGTCTTATACTTTCCCAATTTCTTCCATAGTATACACTGCTATAGACCCATCTTCATTACCAATCACTAACCATTCACTTCCAAACTCTTTCAACAATCTTCTTTGCTCCATTAATTGTTTAGAGGTCTTAGGCTGGTTACTCTCGACTGCTTTTCTATCAAGTTTCTGAGAAATCCGTACCACACTCAGTTTGAATCGTCGTAAGTTTTTCTCGTTGGCTAGTATTTCTGGGTCATTAGGATTAGACGTAAACTCTTTGATTATTTGTGGTTTTGGTTTACTGATATTCATATCCAACTTGCGTAATTTATAATCTGTTCCCTTTGCTTCAATAGTGTAAAATTTCGTAAACCCGTTCCAGAACGTTATCGCTAGTAAATCGTCGTTCCTAAGATCCATGGATCCTCCTCCAATAGATTTCAAATCTATTTCTGCACACACGCCGGAGTTCGGTCTGATAACCTGATCAGCACTTGTATGCTCTGCGTTTTCAACCACCAATCCTGCTCCTGCAGAACTCGATAGCACCTTATTATGTAGTTTATCATGTTTTATATCAAGAATAGGACTGGGATAATGCACAGAATTCACGTCCAACAAATCTATTCCACTGTTGGTGGTGGTGTCTCCATACAATAAATGCGAGATCTCAGCAGTGTTTCCATTAGCTGCTTTCATGTAAGTCTCTTTCAAATTGTCACCATTAAGAAGATCTTGAAGCTCCAACATTTTCTTGTCATCAATATACGTCAAACTTTTACCATTCAAAGGAACTTTAAGTCCCATGACATGTCCAGACTCAAACCCAACATACAATATCTCTGGGGCAATCCACACCAATCGCATAATTATCCCCAACTTCTCCAACTTCTTGCGTTCCGGCTTGTCACATTCCAATTTAGATTTGCTAAGTAGAAGCTTAGCATTGATATTCTCATACGTCGATTCAATTTGAAGGTCTCCACCACTGGTCCTCACAATAGTCTGTACGTCAAAACTGTCGGCATCAACTCTGTTCAAACTGGCCATTCGAGAACCATAAATATCGATGTTACAGAAATTCAACGAATTGATTGCTTCTGTTGTCACTGGTTGCATTGATTTTGCAGACTCGTCCATCTTCCATATCTTGACAGTATTGTCTCTGGAATGGGTCATTAAGTACCCATACAATTTACTTGAGTGGTCCACTTTTCCATCACTAGTCACTCCCAATTGCCTTATAGATAAAATGCTCGAGTCATGGCCCTGCCATTCAATTATAGGTCGCCTCGTACTGAGATTCCACCATACTAACTTGCCTTCTTCATCTCCAGATATAAGACTTGTCACCACAAAACTATGAGTGCTTGACTGTTTCTGCCAGTAATAGAACTCGAGAGCCAGTACACTACAAGTATGCAGTCTCAAAGTTGTTTTCAATTGGGGCATTCTCGATTGATAATTCTAGAGTTTTCTAATAATTTCAACAACTTCTCATCAATAACCTAGTGACTTTCCATCAATAAGTCCAGTGCTTTCTAATAAGTTCTGATCTCTTGAATATGTCCCAATCTTTACTGCTCCATGAAATACTTGATTTCTGATCCGTCTGCTTGGTTCCTTCATATTTTGGCACCCGCCAATTTGGTACATACCAAGATCCATTTGAACATCATTGCCTCAATCACTCCGCCCCTACCTCCTCGTCTAGGCAGTAACCAGTCAAACGTTACCCGGATCCCGAGATAGCCCTACACGTTTCCCCTATTCCTAAATTTCAATGTTAGTTATACCAACCTCGACATGGTGGACATCTCAGTTAGTGTGAAAAAAGCCTGCTCGATCGAGGAGGCGGCTCCCAAGAGAAAGCATGTGCGGGCGTGTATTGTTTATACTTGGGATCACCGAGACTCCAAAGGGTTCTGGCAGGCCCTAAGATCGACCCCAATCCAAACCGATGAGATCCAAGTGTTCAAGGCACTTATTTTGATCCACAAGGTACTCCAAGAAGGACACCAGGTGACATTGAGAGATGCGCAACGGAATAGAGACTTCATTGAGAGCTTGGCCCGGATCTTTCCTAACGACGGCTACAAGAAATATGGTACCTTGATCAGACAATACGACCGGTTCTTGCTCCAGAAGCTTGGGTTCCACCGCAAGTACAAGGAGTTCAACGGCACGTTCGAGTACGAGGAGTACATTTCGTTGCGGGCCGTGTCGGATCCAAACGAGGGTTATGAGGCTATCAGTGATCTTATGATGCTTCAAGATGCCATTGACGATCTCCAACGAGTGATCTTTGCTCTGGTGTCGCACGACCGAGGGCTGGAGTGTAAGATCAGTGCGTTGGTGCCATTGGTCACCGAGAGCCACGGGATATACAAGTTTGTGACCTCGATGTTGCGGGCGATGCACCTGACCATGAGTGACGACGACGTGTTGCAGCCTCTTATTGAACGGTACAATCTGCAGCACGAGACGTTGTACCAGTTCTACGCCGACTGTTCTCTGATCAAGTACCTTACTTCGTTGATCAACATTCCTAAGATCAGCATTGACCCTCCAGACTTGCTTGTGGACGAAGGGTCTCGTCGTCCTGAAGGTAAGCCTCGAGAAGTGACACCTCCTGCCGTTCCTCCTAAAGAAGACACTCCTCCTTCGTTGGTGGGCCAGCCTACAGGTGTTGATTTCTGGAAACACCAGCAGGAGTCGGCCGAGTCGGAGCAGCAACGGTTGCAGCAAGAAAGAGAGCAGCAGATTGCGTTGCAGCAGCAAGAGCAGCAGCGTCAACAGGCACTTTTTGAGGAGCAGCAACGGTTACAGCTTGAGCAGCAGAAACATGCACAGGACCAATTGATGCAGCAGCAGTTCCAGCAACAAGCTCAGGGTCGTGTGGCTGAGTTGGAACGTGATCTTCTTGGTGTTCGTAACCAGTATGAAAGAGACCAGTTGTTGCTTGAGCAGTACGACCAGCGAGTGAAGGTGCTCGAACAAGAGATTGCCAATGCCAATACTGCAGCAGCCCAGCAGATTGCTGCACGCGACGAACAAGGACGTACGTTGCAAGAGCAGATCGGGTTGTGGAAGAACAAGTACGAGCTGTTGGCCAAGTTGTACCTGCAGTTGAGACAGGAGCATTTGAATCTTCTTGCGCGGTTCAAGAAGTTGCAGCAGAAATCTGCTTCTGCTCAGGAGGCTATTGACAAGCGTGATCGGATGGATCGTGAGATGAAGGCCAAGAATATCGAGTTGGCAGACTTGATCAGAGAACGTGACCGTGCTAGATTGGATCTTGAGAAGTTGCGTGGAGGTAAAGATAACCAGATCGATAAATTGGAGTTGGAGATCCGGACGTTGCGTGATGCTCTTGAGACCTCAGAGAAGTCGCAGTCGTCGAACTTGACCTCGATCTTTGCTGCTCATAAACGGGAGATCGATGACTTGCAGACCAAGATCGGTGACGGTGACAAGTACGAAGAGTTGCGTGCCAAGTTGCAAGACAAAGAAGAGGAGATTGATATTTTGCAACAAACCATGGACGATGCGTTGCGTCAATTGGCTGAAAGTAAACAAGCTGACGACGAGCAGATCGACGGTGTGTTGATGGGACACCTGCAGAAACTTGTGGGGATCATTGATTCGGTGTTGAAGTCAGGGATTGAACGTATCCAAGATAGTTTGTTTGAGCTTGACTCGCCTATGCAAGCAGGTAACCAGCAGGCTACTCCTTCGTACTTGCTTTCTATCTTAGAGAAAGCCGGAGTGTTGGCCCAAGATTTTGCCACTGCTTTCAACAATTTCATTGCCGACGGACCTAACGGTGACCATGCTGCGGTGATCCTGACGACCTCGGGACTTGCCACTGCCGTCAGTGATGTCGTCATGAACGGTAAAGGTATTATGAGGCTTGCCGACGAGCAGACTGCTGAGAAGATCTTGTTGGCTGCACGGTTGACTGCAGAGACTGGGATCGTGTTCTTGGAGGATCTCCTTAGTGAGAACTTGGAAGGACTCAGTGACGATATCAAGACTGATAAAGTGATCAACGGGGTGTTTGAGATGCACGAACGTTTGGAAGCCATGTCGCATCTTGCTGAGCAGTTGGCTCCAAAGATGAACTTGAGTGGAGACTTGGAGCAGTTGGTTGACGACGAAATGAAAGCTGCTGCCGATGCTATCAAGGCAGCCAGTTTGCATTTGAATACTTTGCTTGAGACTAAGCTTACAGGCATTGACTTAGAAGTCAACAAGGCGATCTTGTCTGCGGCCATTGCTGTGACCAATGCCATTGCGTTGTTGATTGCTGCAGCCACCGACACTCAGAACGAGATTGTTGCCAACGGTAAAGGTTCTAGTTCCAGAGCTGAGTTTTATAAGAAGCACAACAAGTGGACCGAGGGGTTGATTTCTGCCGCCAAGTCTGTTGCTACTTCTACTAAGATCTTGATTGAGACTGCCGATGGAGTGCTCAGCAAGAAGAACGACCATGAGCAATTGATTGTTGCTTCTAACGATGTTGCTGCTTCTACTGTGCAATTGGTCGCAGCTGCAAGAGTCAAGGCTACGGTTATGTCGAAGACTCAGGACAAGTTGGAGGAGGCTAGTAAGAGAGTCACCCTGGCTTGTAAAGCGTTGGTGAACCAGGTGCAGTCGCTTATCACCAAGAGCAACGAGTTGGAGGAGGATTTCTCGAAATTGAGTTTCCACGAAAGCAGAACCGCAGAGATGAACCAGCAAGTGGACATCTTGAAGTTGGAGAATGCGTTGACGGCAGCCCGCAAGAGATTGGGAGAGATCCGGAAGTTCAGTTACATTGATGGGGAGAGCAGTGACGAGGAGTAGAGATGGTGTGGTACTAGAGGTGGAGATCTAAAATTATTTGTGAATAAACGTCAAATTAAATGATTAACTATCTTGAGAGAAGTAGAGAAAATTAATGCAGCGCCTTCTGCTTTTCTTCTCCCTGTATCGCGAATCTCCTACAAAATTCTTGTGTTATAATTCTCAAGATGGCAACATGCTCCCCTTGAAGTTTTCAGTCAGTGATTGAGACGATTGCGCTCTTTTCTCGATAGCTTTAGTTCTTGTTCGTCTATTTGTGAACTAAGTGTTAGTATTTTTGCCTTGGATGAGGAGCTTGCATTACTATACTTACCCAAACTCTAACCTGCTTTGGGGTGAGTCCTAATTCTCTGGCTATAACTTGCCTTTCTGCAGCGTTTGGGCGCCTCTTTGTTTGGAATATTTGCTCTAGGATTCTGATTGTTGTCAATTCGTATCTTGTGACCTTTCGCTTTACGTATCGCTCATAAGGATCGTTCTCAATTCCCTGCTGCTTGAGATAGCTTCTAAGCTCTTGAACGTTAAGATTATTTTTTTTAGTAGTCTGAAGCTTGATTATTTGTAATGCTATCTCAATTTCAAATCTTTTTTGAATCGATCCTTCAAAAATGAATGGAAGTCCTCTAGATATCTTAATCAGTTAGCGAACTAATTCAAGGGAGAACTTCAACCTACTTACCGCGATGGTTCTTGTACACGCTTTGCTGTACATATCGAATAATTCCCTGTACTCTTCTTTTACCTCAGGGAATATAACGGAATCAAGAAGTTTGACATTTTTTGGAGACTCTGATTGGATTTGAGGTGTGGTTGTCGAGTCATGCAATCTAAAGAACTCAGAAGTTTCCTTGAGCGTTTCAGAGATTTTGGAAACAGACCAAGCAGTGGAATCGTTAAAAATCATTGTCTAGGCGTCTTGATAAATCAATACGAACACGACAGCAATTCGGATTCTATTCCACCTAAATACTGTACTGAAAGGGATTCCCCTTCAATGCATGTTTTAGATTTTGGAACTCTATCAGCCTGAGCGACACATATGTCACATATTCTCAACAAACTATAACAAAGCTTATCTGGATGTGAGGCTAACCCATGGCTCTCCTGAATGCTAGGGGACGCTAAAAGCAGTGGCCTGCAACCTGCCTGGATTGCGGGCTCAATTCTTGGCTCACCTCCTGTAATTGTTCTAATGTAAGACTCACTGCTTATTTCCGTCGTAAGTGCGATCGATTTTCAGATAGCCGAGCTGACATGCACATTCCCACGTTGTGGGGGCTGACTCGTTTATTGTGTCTGTTACTCCTCAAAATGATGGTTTGATCAGCAAATAGCAAAGTCTGTTAAAAAGTCTGTCAGTCTAATTTTAGAAATTATTCTTTATTTAGTTCAGGCCCTTTATTCATGAAACTTGTTTGGCGGGCTTCTGGGGAACAGATCACATCATGCGGGGTGTTTTAGGGTGCCCCAAATCACCTTGCATTACATTGTTCAGGAGCAGGAAGCAAGTGAGATAGGACCAGAAGAAAGTATGACATCCAAAAAGTCCCATGTGTAGAGCAATATTATTGCACTCCTTCCCTCATTCAGTAAGTGGGTAACTTTTCAAAGTTTCTGGATTCACTTTCGGAACTACCAGAGTTGTCAAGTAAAGGTGTCAGAAATTAGCGGCAACCTAAAAGTTGGTCTAAACTGAGACGATCGACATCTGAACTTTAACCTCTAGGCATTTAAATGACATATGAAGTCCACTATTACTTTCAACAAACAAATTAGCGGCGATAAGTTGAAGATGGAGTCAGAGAAACAATTATGTTCAATTACTTTCTCTTTAAAGAGAGTTCGGAGACGGCGCACTACTGTAAAAGAGATCTTGCTGCCGAAACAATTCCCCTCCGTCAACCCAGAATCAGGCAGGAAACGCAACTTCCAGTTACATAAGATGGTCATCGGAAACCTGAGAAAGATAACTTCTACTACCTTTCTGAAAGCCCAAGTTATCAGAGTAGGGGAAACAAGGTATATGGTAGAAGATGAGGATGGAAGACGGCCAAGAAACAAGTTTATAATTGCAAGAAACATCTTCAGTGCCCATCTCAAAGGAGATGAATCTCTCTCAAATAGTGACGTCTCGAAGATTGTCTCATTGGTGAGTATACTTATACATCCTTCAGAATAGTTACTAACAATAGATATGGTCTGGCGGAAAGGCTAGCCTCCACGGGTATTTTGAGTACTTGGCGCACTTCGAAAGTGCTTTGTACGAGGTTAAGTATCCTAACCACTATTACAAAGCAGGAGGCAAATCGAGACAGGGGAATAAGGCTGTTACTTTGACCAGTGCATCACAATTGTTGAAAGAAGGCTTCACAAACCTAAGCTGTATGACTTCAAATGCAGTACGCCATGAAATAGAACTAGACGACTACTTAAAGTTATGCTCAACATCAATATCTCCTCGAAAGGTGACCAAAGCCATAACCTCCTGTCCAAAGTTTGAACTGCGTACATCTAAGTTCCATTACAGGCATAGGGTTCGCAAATCAACCATTACGAACTTCAAACCAATGGGAAAGCTGAAGAACAAAATGCTAGTTTGGAATACGCCATATCTGGAGGCTAAAGTTGTTGATCGTGGTGGTTTGGAAGAGGTAATTCGACTAGATCTCAGTTGGTATGGAAACGAAGTTGAAAACACCAGAAATGTAATCCAGTTGCTTGAAGAGCAAGACCTTAACATTGGAAAGTACATCGTACCTGACTTGGGACTACCAGTTGCTGACGCCTCTAATGCGGCCTTTGACTACTACAATTTCTTAAATGACAATGAGACATTCATTCAGAATGATATATGCCTTGCTATGTGTGACAACTAAAGCAACTGAAAATATTCGACACATTGAAAAGATCAATTTTCATACAAAGCTAGTGTAGATTTTCAGTAGCAGAGAGATGGCAACGCTATCACTTCTCATGCTCCAAAATCGCCCTCACGGCCTTGCCCACAGACTCGATGTCTGTCATCAAACTCACATGTCCGCAGTCACTCTCAACCTTCGCAACAACCTGGAACCCTTCAATGCATTGTGGCATTGTCCATCTCTGGTGGATCACTCCGTCACCTGGTCCGTAGAAAAAATCAGTGTAGTTACCAATCTGCACATCATGATCTCCATCAACAAACACACCTCGCACCGACGGAACCTTGGTGCCAACAACCATTGCAAGTGGAGGATACTTCAATTCGGGGTTGTAGTTAAGTTGCTGCTTGAAAATACGTGTACGTTTCAACGTCCGATCCAAGTACTCGTAAGCTTCGTCAAACGATAAGTTGAACGTACGAGGACCTTTAGTTGTAGCCACAAACGATTTCCGAATCGAGTCTGATTTCTTTATGATGCTTGGCAAGGGATTGAGAGTTGGAAGAGGAATGTTGTTGGAAGTATGACTTGTTGAACCAGACGTACCGTGCGTGCTTGCAGGTGACTTTGTTGCGCTAGAAATCGTAGTAGTAGATCTTGAATTGGCTGGAGGAGACTTAGTCAAACTTGAGGTACTCGTTACTGTCGAGTTTGTTGTCACTGTTGTTCGTGAGGTTTCTGTGGTTCCTCCGCTCGTAGTCTCGGTTCCTGTGGTATCTGTCCCTGTTCCTGATAAAGTACTAACACTTGCAGATCTGGCAGTTCCAGTGCATGATGTTGATGATGCTGTGATGATTGACGTTGCTTTAGATGGAGTCTTTGTCGTCGTAGACACCGCACCTGTTGAATTGTTGGGTGATGGTTTCACTGGATTGGTTGGAGAATCAGCTAAAGAAGATACTGGAAGCGACACAGGACTGGTGGTAGGGCTAGAGTTTGGTGAGCTCTGATCTAACAGCCCAGTACTCAGTGCCAATCCATTCGTAGTATGTGTCTTCAAAGCAGCAGCCTGAGCACGACGTTCTTCCGAAACCAAAGGTGACAAGTTGTATTTCACCCAAGTGTCCGGATCAAACAAATCGGTTTCCAAGAACTGGCCGGTCTTTTTATCATAGAACACCTTGCCGTTGTCTGGTAAGAAAACGTAAGAACTCCGCATAAGGAAATTGGCTTCTGGAGTAAGCACATTCTTGGACAAGAGAACACTGTCTCCGAATCTGATAGGCCCTAAGATATTCAAACATTCCAATGGAGATCCTATATAAACAATACCTCTGAACAATGAAGGATCACGGTTCATTACATGATGCAGAATCAAGCCTCCCATAGAATGAGCAAGCACCAACAGTCCACGGCCAGTTTTTGCCTTGATGTTCTCCAAGAACACTTTAAGTCGGTCAGAATTGATGTCTGAAGAAAGTCTCCAGTCGTAACCAAACTCATGGACTCTCACTCCAGGCATAGAGGAAAGTCTCTTGATAAGCCGTTTGGAAATATCAATAGGACCAATGTTCTTCAACATTCCATCAGCATAGATCTTCTGATCCATAAGGAGCTCGTCATCGTCCCCTGGAGGAACCTCCATGTCGACTTTTCTTAGATTCAATCCGACTTTGAAAGGAATCCATACCCGACGGTTGGTTTCTCTTTCTCTCAACACGCTTCCTCTGTACCCTCCCAACACCACCACGTCGCCCTCAAGTCCCTGAAACGCATCCACTGGATCGAGGCTGAGCGGGGTGTCTATCTTAGCTGCGATTTTCTCGTTGATGTAGTTCATGGCGTCGATGGCTATGTTCGGAGTCAACGCCTTGCGCACAGCCCGGAACCTAGAATTGTCAGCACCCTTGAAGTTCTTGTACAAGTACGCTTCTTCGAGGGTCGAGATCGAGTCCTTGCGCAACAATTTCTGCTTGATCGCCTGGGTCTCGTAGTTCTGGGTGTGAATAAACCTTATAGAACTGTCGTTCTGGAAAAACTTCAACTTGGGAAGCTTCATTGACGGCAACATATTGGTTAACGAGTCTCCAAACGGTAACGAGAACGAAAACACTTTCTGCGACTGTGATTTACTGGACTTGGTGTCGTCAATTGATGCACCTCCAATCATTGACGATGCCACATTCTGTGACACTATCCTGCCAAGCTCCAGCCCATCCACAAGCTCTATATCCAGATCATCACTATGAGATTCCGGGTCAATTGTTTCGTAGATCTCATTAGCAGAAAGTGTTTTTGACGACTGGTGAGGTTCCGGAGGACTGATTGTAGATTCGGGTGTTCTGACACTCTGCTGCTCACCTATCTCTTTAATACCAGACCCATTGATAGTAGATTCATCAATATTACCGTCCTCCAACTCAATTCCCAGCACCGAATCCAGCTTCGAATCCAGCTTCGAATCCAGGCTCTTACCTACAGTAGTTCTCAGTCCTTCATCCAATTTGGTTTCCCGTGTTCCCAAGATCCGATTTGCCTTCAGACTGTTATCCCTGATATCCGTAACAAATTTTCCAGTAGGTTCCACGATATCACTGCTTGAACCAACCGTCGACCCCGTTGCAACGTCCTTGCCATTCTTGCCGCCAGATCCAATTCCTTGTTCGTTACTCATGATCATCATATGGTCCGTCATTTTAATTAATCATAATTCAGTTTTGTGGAATGGAAATCTCCTCTGCACACGGTACTCGGATATGTTTGGGTTCCGGTGGAAAAACGCAAGTCAGTGATGGCCTGCTCATGCAGCCTAGCTCATCCATGACGCCCAGTCAAGGGCCCTGGTCCGGTAACGGTGAGTTACGAGTCGACAGTGCCCCCAACCGTGGTCAGACGAGGTTATCAGATTGGTTCTTGATCGAAAGGAAACCGGCGTTTTACTCTATTATTAACTGTTCATTATATCTTGATGTTTAACGTTGCCAAGTTTGAGACATGGTCTCAAATCCAATACCTGTCACGTGAGCGAATCAAGGTTGAATCGTTGGTTTTTCAAGTGTCACGTGATACAACTTTACTGAGTGGAGTGTTGAGGAACTCTGAACCATAAGCAGAGAAATATGACAGGTATGAGGGTGTTTATTAGATCCATGGCAACAATTGCCAAGAATTCAGATGTGGTTATTGTTGGTGGAGGTCCTGCGGGGCTTACTCTTGCTGCTGCGTTGAAATCTAATCAAGTCACCAAGAAACTTAGTGTTAGTCTTATAGAAGGGAGCAGTCTAGCTCCAGTTCGTAAGTTTGCCCAAGAGGTTCCTCCACAATATACAAACCGGATCTCGAGTATTACTCCCGTGACAATTGAGTACCTTGAGAAAATCGGTGCTTGGCAGCATGTGAGGCAGGAACGAACCGAGGCTTTTGACAACATTGTTGCTTATGATGGAGTGACCAATGAGAAGATCGAGTTTGACAGTTTCGAGTTGGGCACCATGTGTGAGAACATCAATTTGCAGGCAGGGTTGTTGACCAGGGTCGAGGAGTTGGGGTCTCAGGAAAACCCTATAGAGGTTATTGATAGCACCAAAGTTACAGATATCAGTCTGGGTGTTGGAGGTCGGCCTGTGGTACAATTGTCTGACGGCAGTCTGATCACTACCAAGTTACTTGTGGGTGCCGATGGGTACAATTCGCCAGTGCGGAAATTTGCAGGGATCGAGTCTCGTGGCTGGCAATATGATGGTTGGGGTGTAGTTGCTGTGTTGAAGTTGAAGTATGAAGATTTCCGGTCGATTGCATGGCAACGGTTTCTTCCTACTGGACCCTTGGCATTGTTACCATTGCCTGGTGATAATGCGACAATGGTGTGGTCCGCACCAACCGATATGGCTCCGTTGCTTGTCAAGATGCCAGCCAAGTACTTTGTTGCACTCTTGAACTGTGCGTTTGTGCTTCCCCAAGTGGATCTCAACTACTACTATGGATTAGTACGCCAGGAGAAATTCGACGAGATGTACGAAGATATCCAGTGGCGATTGGAACAATACATTGGAAAGGTCAACATTGAAGATTTTCCTATTGAAGTTGCTGAGGTCATTGATGGTACCAGAGCAAGGTTCCCTTTGAAAATGTCGCATGCTGACAGTTATGTAGCAGAGCGTGTTGCACTTGTAGGTGATGCAGCACACACTACGCATCCTCTAGCAGGTCAGGGTTTGAATATGGGTCAGGGTGATGTCCAATCACTTGTGGCAGCTATTGAGAAAGGTGTGCAAAGAGGTCTTGATCCAGGCAGTCTGCTCTGTGTCGAGCCATACTGGGCTAACAGATGGCCACCGAACCATATGTTACTTGGAGTTGTTGACAAGCTCTACAAGCTCTATGGGACTGAGTTTGCACCTGTTGTAGCAGCTCGGACAATGGGGTTGTCAGTGGTGAACTCGTTGCCGTGGTTGAAAGATATGATGATGGGTCAAGTTTCGGGGAAGTAATGGAGGGAGTTTTGGGGAGGTAGGTTATGAGGATTTGCTTGGAATCTAGATTTTAGGAGGTAATTTCTATGAAGAAATGCTGAAATGACATTGCTAAAGTATGGTTATTGTGGAGTAAGACTTGGAGAAGTGGGTACTACGTGATTTCGGGGGGACTACTGTAAAGTGCTGGAGGAGAGTCTACAAAGAGTATTCCCCAATGTACGGAGGAGAGTCTACAAAGAGTATTTCCAACGTACGGAGGAGAGTCCACAAAGAGTATTTATCAGCGTGCCGCTGGCAAATTCTCACTAAGAAAGTTGCAGGGGGGATCTATTAAACAAGGAGTTTGCACTGAGACAGGCACTAAAAGTTAGCAGCCAACAAGTACTTGCTCTGGAATTCCAAAGAATTGCAAACTGATTGTATATGACTTCCACGATATATATTTAAGAACCACATATGTAAATAATAAGAGCTTGTTTCTAAAAATATGTATTATGAAGAAGTTAACAATAATGCTGTAAACGATGTTACTGTTGAACTTAGTCCATTGAGAGAGAAGGACAATAAAGTAAGCACAATAAAGCAGCTGCAGGAACGGTATGTCAAGCAACTGAGTGTCAAATTTCAGGACAGTGACTATGATTTCTCTGCCACGATACTACCATAAGCTCCTTTACATTATTTTTTTTACCAGGAATCCATCATAGTAAGAGTCCTCTTCAAAATCACTCAGAAAAATTAATTGAGACGAGCCTCCCAGCTTTCCAGCATCCCAATATATCTCCCCAACGGTCCTGTATGTTGTAGATAGTTTTTCGGACGGCTTACCCTGCAGGCGACAATCATAAAATTTCGAAGGCCAGACATTTTACAGTCGGGAAGTTTTTAGTGTGGAACGGGAGAAAAGTATTGAGGATGGCGCCAGGCGACTTGAATTTGAAGAAGTCATGGAATCCGAAGTTGATGAAGAACCAGAAGAAGGTGTGGGAGAAGGAGCAGGAGGCGTTGGCCGAGCGGAAGAAGATTGTGGAGCGTCAGAAAGAAATCGAGGCCGAGCGTGAGAAGCTGGAGTTGAAACGATTGCGCGACAAAGCAAAGGGGATCTCCGAGGCCCAGGACCGCATTGAGTGGATGTACGAGCACGGCAAACAGCTGGAGTCGAAGGAGGACAAGGGCAATAATGACGGCGACGATGAGTTCCTTTTGGGGAAGAAACGGTTAGATGAGCTTGTGGCGAAGCAGCAGCCACAGGAGAACCGCCATGACAAGCTTTCTCGGACGCTTCACGTCGGAAATGCCGAGGCAGGGTTGCCGGATCAGCAGGAGTTGAAGCGGATCCTGAGCCAAGACCCAATGGCCAAGATCAAGCTCATGCAGCAACGGTCAAGAGGCGTCGGCAAACCCAAAGGGAGGCCTCGCCAGTGGACTAAAACCGAGGCGAAAGGTCCGCGAGAAGGTGATGGTGGCAATGGCCCGTTTGAAGGCAAAAAATCCAAAGCAGTTCAGCAACGTTTTCCAGGTGGTAGACAAGCCGGCAGTGACCGAAATCGTCACGGAAATATCAGAGCTTATGAGAGAAATCGTGGCTAAGGGCCGTAAGAAAACCCCAGCTCGCGACTGAGGGCTACGTTCTACAGTAATTGAGCAAGTCAAGCCTTAGACTGGCACATGTATTTCAGTATTGCTAACTATAGAAACTGGACAGTAACGTGAGACATGCTAAACACTACTCATGTTACTTGTCCCGGCTCCGATGGAGACGATCCTAGAACAACACCACCGAGAAGCCGCGACTGCTGGCAGCTCCCAGGTAGGTGAGCAAGGGTGGCGGGATTAGAACCCGTGAACCTTGATGTTCTTCTTCTTCAACCCAAGTTGGGTGGTCAAGAACTCCAACACCTTTGCTCTTTGATCTCCTTGCAATTGAATAACATCGCCCATCTCTTCATCCTTGGCAACGTGACCGTTGCATCCGAAGTCCTTCTTCAAGACCTTCAAGATACGCTTGGAGTCATACTCGTTTGGCAACCCCTGGACCGTGGTCAAGGTTTTTCTTCCATTTCTTTGTTGGATACGGATATGAATGTAGTTGGTTGGCTGAGAGTCGTCGTCACCAGTGTCGGCGAAAGGATCAAAGGACTTGAGGTTTTCAATAGAAGTCATAAACTAGTTGCGTGGGGGCAAAGGAATAAAAGATTTAGTGGGAGGAACCTTTAAAGATAAGTGTTACTGCATTTAATACTTGTGTCAGGAAAAAACTTGGCCACCCCGACACCACTCGAGTCACATGCCCCCCGGGTGACCAGGTGCAAATTCTTCACCCACGGTTAGGGTCCCGTGCGTGCGATGGCGGGGCTCGTGACGCAGGTGTCCGGGTGTGTGTACAGGTGTATGTACGGCTGGGTGTATGGGTGAACGTTTGGGTGATGTATGGATGGATGTATGGATGAACGGGCCATTCTGGCTAATAATATCAATTGACAATGAACCGTATCATAATCATAATTGCCAAGATACCAGAGTACGCAGTGGTAATAATATGAATCACAAGTGAATTCTTGATGGGTTTTTGTTGGCCACACGTGACTCGAGGTGAGAGGTTTCAGTGGGTCCGAAACTTTTTTTTCGTGAGCGATGTTTGGAGGGTGCACAGGCCCCCCTGTGGTTTTGGCAGATACAAGGAGGAAACGAATTAGCCGTATATAGACAATAGTATTATCGAAGAGTGCTATAGTGGTGAAATAAAACAGTAGTCGTTGAGAGTAGGATAAGGAAATCATTAAGAACTGGATTGTCGAGGTTTTGGAGGGGGTGGTTGGCCCTGAGGACCAATTGATTGTTTGGAATTTGTAAGATCGGTTTTGTCGGTTAGTAACCGGACAACAGGCGACAAGTGACTAATAAGGTACTAGTAAAATGTAGTATGGAGGTGGCCGGGACGTAGTGACAGGCATGAATGACGCTGGGAGTGATGAATATGGAGTCGAAGCGTTGCGAACGTGGCAGAAACAGATGACATACAGTTGTCAAGTTTGGCACCACGATCAATCGTCGTCCAAATCAAAATAGCGGACCTTGATGCACAAGCTACAGGCGCCGCACTGGACCACGATCAAGTAGCCGCCGGTGTCGTCGCGTTTGCCGTTGTGTTCCAAGTCCCAATCACTCAACATAAACAGATTGCTGCTGTTGCAGCGGGGACAGTCCTTTTGCCATAGCACTCTGTCGTGATCGTAGTCCTCGACGAACTGGAACTCGTCCAAGCTGAAGGTGTCGAGTCCGTCCATGTGGTCGTAATTGATTAGGCCGTGGTCGCGGGAGCGCAGGCGAAGCTCGGCGTCGTAGTGACGTCGGGCCTGGTCATCGGCGAGCACCAGGTACGCAAGCTGGATCCTGGATATCATCAGGCCGTGGTCGTTTCCCGCGGCGCCGTTCTTGTCGGGGTGGTAGGCCAACAACAATTGGCGGTATGCCAGCTTGATCGCCGGGAGGTCTGCGTCGTAGGGCACCCCCAAGACCTCGTAGTGGTTGTAGTGATGGACGTCCATTGTGGAATAGCCATGCAGTTGCGCTTCACTTGCTTGTCGAATCGTTCACTTGCCTCAATGTGCTGGCAGCCTCAACCAAACCGGGTCAAACTCAAGATACCTAGAACTGGGTCGCAACAGCAGAGGCCGAGGAGGAAGCAGGGCAGGAGCATCCAAGGTGCGCCCACAAATCTTTGCCACAAGGTACTTATGCTAAAGCCCTCGGTGTTTTCCACTCCTCAGGTGAAACTTGTCTCAGCGAAAAACAAAAAAACTTTCCCAACCCGCGGCCCAAATAAGCAACTAGCAGAACGCCCCCGTCAACTGTCTCTAGCTCGGGCCTGCAATCGGACACTCGGTAAATTTTATACGGATGCAGCCAATTTTTTTTTTTTCTCAATAGATCTGTGGGGGTGAGATAGCTCCGCGGTGCTGCTGCTCCAATAGATCTTGCTGCCGACCTGTCACCTTGCACTAGGGCTTCAGTCCAGGCGGTCGCATATAACGTGCCAAATTAAAACACTGGCCGAACCCCAGCCAACAAAAACTGCCAACAATCGCCCTCCCTCCTCGGGCCTCCAACAATAACCCTAGTCCTAAACATGGCAGCTGTCCGACCAATGACTCTGCAGTACTGGTTTACGTAACCGGCTGTGCAGCTCACAAATGAATCAAGCCCAATCAAGCCTCGCCCTAAAATCGCCTCTGCTGTTAAAGTTGACTGCAACCCAATATCCTACCCTGCATAACCTGGTGGCAAACTCTCAGGCTTCCTGCTCCCATGCTGGCTATTTCACTGCCGTCTTCAAATTTCAAATGCAGCCTAGACTCCAAAGGCCTCCCGTCAAGTTCGCCCACGCACCCTAATGTCTGCCATGCCCTGTTCCACCCATCGCTGCTCCATCCCGGTCTCCCCGACTTCTCCACTGGCAGATGGCTTTGCTTCTCGTAACCTCCGACCTCCACCTCCGGATGCTTCTGCTGCTGCCTCTCATGCCTCCTCCACGGTCCTCACTGTCCCGGAACACGGTCTCCGTGGCCTGGTATTAGGTTGCAATGTAATAGATTTAACTAAGACATCCAAAAACATCCAGTTTCAAATTAGCATTATTTTTAGTAGGTGGTGCCAACAATGCAATCCAGCAACCCAAAACAAAAAAAAAAATATTGAACGCGATGAGGTTCGAACTCATGCCTCGTACGAGACCCGATTGCTCAGCTTTGCAGCCGAAGAGATGTACTCTTGAGTCGGGCGCCTTAGACCACTCGGCCACACGTCCTGTTCTTGTTGCTTTTTTGTAACCTCGAAACATACTACAATGCGTCCACGCAAAGGTTGCGGGCCCTGGCCGGCGCAGGAGGGTTGCAGTTGCAGATCGCGTCCTCATCACAACATTGATGAAAACATCCAAATGATAAATGAGAGAACTTGTCAGAAACGACTGTCGAGTCTTGACAATGATCCTCTCAATATTCTCACGAGGCCCCGGGGTCAGAGGTTGATCCCCTCGGCTTCTTTTATGAGAGATGTCCGGAGAAAAAAGGCACTTCGAGTGCAAGCTCTAAGGAAATTGCATGGAGAAGACAGTGGTCTGTTGATTGTTCTGCCTGTGAATCTGAGGAAATTGTTAGATGGAGGGTTGAAAATGGAGGAGTCAATTGATACATTGGAGCTGCAAGATCCTGTTCAAGTACCAAGGTTGAAGAGAGCAATGGGGGGATTACTTGATCCGGTGACTTCTATTCAGAAACCAGGAGTTTCCAAGAGATCTAGTCGGCTGCCAGAAAAGAGATTATTAATTGACGATAAATTAGTGACAGTAAGGGCGGGTTTACGTGGTAAAAAGAAAGTGAATGAGAAAGAATTGTTGGAGAGTTCGATCGTTGCTAGTGAGGAGCAGAGTAATGAAGAGATGACACATGAGGTACAAAATAATCACGTACAAATTAATGAGATACATCAAGTGCAAGGTCAGAGGACAGAGTCTTTGGAATTGGGTAATTCTGAAGAGCCAGAGAACAGTGCTGATCAATCAATGGAGCATAATAATTCTGTTGGTATGGAAGATTTCGGAGAGTCGATGGGAAGTGTTGGAGATGTAGTGCCCCTTGAACAACATGGAGCTGACAAAACTAGTTTGTTGGGAGCACTGGAGATCGGGTTGAATTCTGGTGTGCCGATATTAAATGAAGATGTGGAGATCAATAATTCTATTGTTGAACCGGAACCAAAACCTGATTTGAAGATGTCTCCTAATGGTGTAACGGGTACAGATTTTCAAGCCGAAGCGACAGTGGAGACAAGCACACCGTTTAGAAACACCGTGACGAATCAGCCTCCTCCGATTAAATTGTCTCAAGGCACTCAAGACACAAGTTTCACTGAACACAGTGAAGCTCCTTTAGATTTAGACACCCCGTTTTCGACGTTTGAGGACAATGTTGCCAACGGGTTCAATGCCAATTTCGAATCGCTGTTGAGTGACATTGACCATGAAATCGAACAAGCTGAACAGCTAGAGAAGATCGATTTCAAAGTGATACTCAATTATGGAGACGTGTCACTGCCGAAACCTCCTGTCAATAAAGCGATCAGTAAAGTGGTCAGTACCCCGATGCTGGGGTTCAAGATCCCTAATTCTCCACCGTCGTCACAGCATTTCACAGTTTCTTCAATGATGAGTCCCATGGGATCACCTACACCAGCTGCAAATCGACTGAAATCCAATCAGGAACTCAACGCATCTTACAGTATCAACGACGGTGACAGTGTCATTGCCGATACTGACGATGTGTATTTTTTCAACAAGTTGAAACCCAAATCCAAAACCCAGAGCTACTTGAACTTCCCTAGTATGCTCAAGAAAATCACATGTCCTGATTGTTACATGTCATATATGGCCAACATCAAAGAAGACTCGCAGCTCCACGAGAAGTATCATATGCGGTTTCTCCATGGATTGAGCTGGGGTGACAACTGGGGAATCAGGATCGCATTGCGAGGAAGTAAGAAGAACTCGGTGTTCCGTATGGAAGGAGGAATTAGAGAAGTACAATTTGACAAGAAGAACGAGGTGAAAACGTTACAGAGTCTAATGAACATGGTGAATAATGAATTGAATGCTCCTGACGACTGGTTCCTGGCAGCCGACCCAGAACCTCTGTCTGCTAACGGCAAGGTGTTTGTGTTTATATACAAAAAGAAAATTATAGGGCTCGTGAGTTACGAGAAGTTGGACCCAACGTTGCCTACAAGGCTCATGGAAACAGATACCCAAAGCGTGATCACATTGAGTGCTGAGAAAAACCCCCAACTTTTAAAGAAACTCCCTAAAGCATTGTATGGGATATCCCGGATCTTTGTGTTGAAGAAGTACCGTCGTGACGGGATTGCCAGTCTCTTACTTCACAGTACTCTTGGCCATTTGGTGTATGGCATGTCGCTTTCAAAGTACCAACTCAGTTGGTCACAGCCAAGTTTTGCTGGTTTGAAACTCGCAGAAAAGTTCAACTTGATCACAGACACTCGGTCAAAAAGAAAGTATTTGAACGTGTACGTTGAAGGCACATAGAATTTGGGTTACTGCGTCCCTGATCCGCTAAGGTAACAGCTGCGGAACAAATTCATCACTTCAATCAAAGCGTCGAAATCATTGGTGTCAACTTCTGAGCCTTTGAATATCTTAGAACTGGCAGTCACCATCAAGTTTCTTGTTTCTTGTTGATTGACAGACACCAAAAGAGCCATCAATTGCAGACAAAGGATCCTCAATTTCAAGTTGGAAGGATTCCCAGCTAAACAGATCGGCTCGATATTGGCAGTCTGGTCCAAGAGATCTGTTGCCAATCCGTGTTCTTCATCATATACTTGATCGTCCTCCACAGGTACTGCATTCTGTGACTGGCGAGGCTCATCCAACATATCATTATACCCATTGATACTTGCTAGCACGTTTTTATCCGGGATTCCAACACTGTAAGTGGTGTCTGTTTCTCCATTATACGATATCAACACGACAAGTTTGTCACTGAACTCCACTAGTTGAACTTGAATGACATTATTGGAATTAGGAATAGTGGTGGTTTTTATCTTGACACAATTATCAAACGGGTTTTTCATTTCGACTGATTTTTCTCTGTTTTGGAGTTTTTATGCGGTTTCGTGTGTCTGTTTTATTGGAGAAATTGAGAAAAGATTGAAAACAAAATTGAATCACACTGGTACTCTCCACTGTCCAATACCTTCATTATTGGAAACCAGATTGATTTCACGCCCAACCTTCTGGTCGGGGCTCCATAACCAAAATGTCTATGCATACTCTCTAGCATACTCCAGCATTGCTTATGAGGTTTCTAAAGGATTTACGAAAGTTTCCGAGAACATCAATTTATAATATAATTAAGATAGTATACATACCGTGCTGAGTCGGTATCATTATAAGAATGTGAAGTAAATGATTAACCAGTAACCTGAACAAGTTTTGAAAAATGTGAAAGAAAGAAGCAAGAATAGCCAGTATTCATGCTTGAAAGCCAAGGTTCAGCTTTAAAGAAGAAGTAAAGTAATCATTTGAAGAGTAAAGCAGTGGCTCTCGTTGAAATTTGTAGAGAGGTTAACTACCAGTTCACTCTTTTAGTTAAAATAGTGATTATAATTCAATAGTCCCAGGCGATGGAGTAATGTCTGTCCAATCAATTAGTAACCTTCAAGCGAGCAAGAGCTAACAAGTAAGTCTCAAAGATATCAAAACTCTGTCTTTTTCTGTTGAAGGTAATAAAGTCCTGGTTGAACTTGTCGTCATCAAACACCAACTCGACGTCCTTGTCATTGAAGATATTGTACTCGGTGAAACAACTCATCATGGTGTTCCGTTTGAGCTCTTCCTTCATCTGAGACTTGAACAATGCCTTGTTACGTTCCTTGCTTGAGAACTGGAGAAGATCTTCTTCGTCATACTCGGAAGCCAAAGTCGAAGGACTAGAGCTGACTGAGCATTGGCTCATGTCACTCTCACAGTCAGAGTCTTCAGAACTAGAATGTTCAAGCACAATACCAAGAGCACTGTTCTTCTTGATAGTAGTTGACTTAGAAGCTCTTGAAGTACGCGAGCTGCGCGACACTCTAGAAAGTCTCTTTGAGTCTGAATCATTGCTGTCAACCTTGAGGAAATCTTTGTTCTCAATGGTACCAGCAATAGATTGAACGGTAGCTAAATCGAGCAACGAATCAATCGAACTGATATCATCGTCTTCAGGTTCCTTGATCATTGGCAACTCTTTCTTAGCCTTCTTGCTCTCCATAGACAAGCGACGGTTGATCTCAGTGATATCTGCAAGAGTGATTTCTCTGGACTTGCGCTCGTTGTCAATAGACTTGATAGTGGTCAACATAAGCTCTGCCTCAACTCCACGCACCGACACAAACGACTGGCGACCTTCCATGATAGAGTTGACCTCAATGATAGGTTCCAAGTTGCGACGAGTAGGCTGTTCGTTCTCAGCCTCACACTGAATCAAGTCCTGGTAGATCTCGTTGGCACTAACCGAGTTAGAAAGCTTGGAACGAGAAGCAGCTGGTTTACCTGGAGTCTTCTTTGGGTATTTCTTCTTGTACTCCTTCTTTGGAGGAGAAGCAGGAAGATGGATGTGACTGGTGGATGAAGGCACCGAGGATGGTAATGTTGAAGTTGGAGTGATGGTTGTAGAAGACATGTTGGACACTGGAGTAGAAGCAATGGAGCTTGCTGATTTAGGACCACGGAAAGTTCCAACAGCTGGGGAACTTTTGGCAGACCCAAGACTGGAAACCGGGTCAAACCCACTGATTTTCGTCTTGATGAACGAGATCGAGTCGTGGAGTTCTTTAGTGGCAGACTCTGGATCGGTGGCAGTCGAAGCCTGTTTGGTCTTGTCAGTAGCAAGACAGATCTGACTAAGACGAACAGCTTTAGAAGTAAGTGCCATTTGACGAAACTGGTCACTGCTTCCTGTGGACGACGCACTCATAAGTGCGTAGTTGGAGAAGTTGTTGATGGTGCGGTGTTTCAATGCACCTCTGTAGTACTGGTCGGCTCTCAAGGTACTGATACGAAGGTTTGGGCGACGGCCAGCAGGGGTCAGAGACCGGTGGTCACTTAAATGACCCAACGAACCTCCAGTGTGATTCACAGAACCAGGAATCGAACCACCAGTTGAGTTGGCAGGGAAATGCACCGACCCTCCAGTGGAATGTGCTGTGAAATGCACCGAGCCTCCAGTAGAGTTGCCAACGATTTCAGCAGGAGCACCAAGCAACGATTGCCGAGCAGGACCGATCTTGACAGTGCCCATTTTGCTGTCGTCAATACACAAACTGGCTGTTCTGGAGCGCACGGTGTCGGCAGTCTTGATTTGCAGGTTCGAGATCTCCGAGTCCTGGTTCTCTTGCATGGTGTTCTCGACAACTTTCCGGGGAGTCATCTGGAGAGTGTCAGTGGAAGCCTTGAACTGTTTGTTGTACTTGTGTTTCAAGCTGATGTTGAGACCTGCACTGACAGGCTCCGCAGCAGACTTGGCTCCAATAGCATTGAGAGTGGTTTCTTTCTTCTCTTGAAGAGCCTCGTTCTTGGCCAAATACTGCTGATGTTTCTCTTTCAAGTACTTGTTGCGCAAGAGTTCTTTGGAGAGTAAGTGGGCATACTGAAGCAAGGCAGTGTTGGTCTTGGCTTTAGGAAACTTGTCCACAAGCACCTGGACTCTCTGATGTGCCTCAGCCTCGATCTGGTTCTCCAAACGACGAACGTCTTGCTTGCGACGGAAATAATCTGTCTTCTTGAACTCAAGGTCATACGACGGAATCAATGGGTTAGGATCAGTAGCAAGATCAAGTCCGTCAGCCGAAGCTTTCAAAGTCTTGTAGTCTGGTTGCTGGTACTGCAGAATCACTTTCTGGGAGTTCACCGAAAGTCTCTTGTGGATCTCTTTGAACACTTTCTCAATGGAATCAGTTTCCTGGTACTGGTCATAGGCAGCCTGTTTAGTACTGGACGCCTGGGCCCTATACTTCAACTTATGCGACAACTTCAACTTCTCGTCGATGTCGTCGCCCAAGATCTCAGCAAACATCTCCTCCTGCTGAGTCTTGTACTTGTTGGCCATCTCCACATAGTAGCCCTTGGAGCTGATAGCAATCCAGCTGGCTTTCTTGGACATATTGAGTTGCGGATACTGTGCTACACGCAAGGCCATCCCATTCTATATATACAGGGGCCCGGTGCCACTGCCTCATTTTCCTGGCCGGTGTAAGCCCGGATGCCAATCCATTCATGCCCAACAATCGTCCCCAGACCTGCTGGTTAATGCCTAACATTCCATGTTCATCATCCAAGGCTCCGGCATTGGAGCTGCAGCGTGCACTGTTGCCTCTCATAATACCCTGCACCAGAATTCCCGTCTCAGTGCACCGAAAGCCCTGCCTGCAGCAGCTGTGCTCTGATTGGCCCGGCTGAATTCTTGGCCTCTTGTGTGTGTTGCCATACACTAGTGTAGTGGGTGTGCTCTACCTCATAGACCTTTGAGGGAAATCTCATGCGTGCTGCACATTGACCTCCTAAACTACGGGATCCAATCCAGCAAATCAGTCTTGCCATATTGCGACTTCAACGAACGGCAGACCAGATCTGCTAAATCCACGTCACCACACCCGAACACCACCATCCTCGTTTATTGCCCACATTTCGCCAGACCTGAGTTCCCGTCGGCCAGGAGTGTACACCCCCAATTTTCCTGATTGGGAACCCATCACGTTGACACACCCCGTCCGCCCTACTTAATCCCAGTTGCTTGTTACTCTCTTAACACGTTATCAGTACAATCATGTCTAAAACTCCAGCTACAACTAAAGCCGTTATTCTTGTAAGTTTGTGGCAAACGAGGGGTGTTGCACTCTGCAATTGCTCGATCCTCTCCCCTTCTTCTTAACAACATTACCCATTACAATCAACTAACATTCAGGTCGGTGGTGACACCAGAGGAACTCGATTCAGACCTCTTAGTTTGGACACCCCTAAGGTGTTGTTTCCTATTGGAGGCAAGCCTTTGATCTCGCATATCATTGACCCGATCAGTAAGATCCAAGGAATCCGTGATGTCTTGATCATCGGGTTCTACGAGAACTCTGTGTTCAACGAGTTCTTGTTTGATGCCAAACACAAGTACCCCCACTTGAACATCAAGTATCTCCGTGAGTACAAGGCCTTGGGCACCGCAGGAGGTCTTTTCCATTTCCGGGACGAGATCAAACGTAATAACCCAGACAAGATCTTTGTGGTCCATGGAGACATCATTTGTTCGTTCCCATTCCAGGAGATTCTTGATTTCTTTGCAAAGAAACAGGACTACTACGACGAGACCGAGACCAAAGCCGTGATCTTTGGTATCGACGTGCCAAAGTACTTGGCTTCGCACCCACACACTTTTGGAGCTATTGCTGCTGACAAAAACGGTAAGGTTCTCCACTTTGTTGAGAAGCCTGAGACCAATCTTTCGAATCTCATCAACGGAGGTATCTACTTGTTCAATTCCAAGTATATCATCAACAAGATTGCGCAAACCAAACATGCCAAGGACGACTTGGTCGACGATTTGGCCAACGTCGATTCCATTGACAACGACGTCATCAGTTTGGAGAACGACATTCTTGCCAGACTTCCAGACGACGGTGCGTTCTTCGTGTACAAGTCTGCATCCTACTGGCGTCAAATCAAAAGAGCTGCCAGTGCGTTGCCTGCAAACGACTTGGCACTTGCCAACACGAAAAACGACAACTCTGCTCAAGAGTGCACGATTGTCGAGCCGGTGTTCATTCACCCATCGGCCATCGTCAGTAAGTCTGCCAAGATCGGTCCCAACGTGTCGATTGGTCCTAACTGCGTGATCTCCGACGGAGTCCGTGTCAAGGACTCGATTCTCTTGTCGAACGTCGAGGTGTACGAGGACTCGTTGATCCTCAACTCGATTGTGTCGCAGAACTGCCGCATTGGAAAATGGGTGAGAATCGAAGGGTCCAAGATCCAACCAAACGACCCCGTGACATACTTTGAGGTCCACGAGATCAAGTTCTCCAAGGCCACAATTCTCTCGTCCAACACCCAGGTGGCCGACGGGGTGTTCATCAAAAACTGCGTGGTGTTGCCAGACAAAAACATCAAGACCGACTCCAAGTTGGAAATCGTCATGTAGCGACCCTAGACTCTGAATAGAACAACAGCTTGCAGACCGTAGTGCCTGGCACGTGCCCAGGACCCTTTCATTAGTGTTCTGAAAGGGGAAACGATCCCGAAGATAAGCTACACGGAGGACTCTAAGCTATCTAATATCGGCAGGCCGTAATCATAATATACAAATCTATAGGTATTGGAAACAGCGGCACAGCACGTAACAAGAACTTGTAAGTAGACAAACCCAAACGAAGGCAAAGGCAATAAACACAACCTGACAAAAACGAAGAAGGACAAGTGGAAACTAGGCGTGGGCGTCGTCTCGGAAAATTAAAGGAAGGCTCGGACATCAGATCTTCTCGGCAATGTACTCGGTGGACTCGGAGTCGTCGGTGATGATGATCAACTTCAACTTCGGGTCTTTCTTCATGATCAGCCGGAGAGACTCGTCTCTGTTGATTTCGGTGCTGAGGGCGTCGTCGTTGAACTGGGCCAAGGTCTTGCTTTTCACAAACAACTTGATCTGGTCCAAGCTGTGGTTGATTCGGTTGGCGAGTTTCATTTTCAAGTCCAACAACGTGGTGTTGGTAGGCACCGAGATCGCAAAGATGTCGTCCTCGTAATAGAACTTGATTTTCATGTTTTTGACGGGGGTCGGGGTGCCTGCCGTAGCAAGTTTCAACGCCGGCTTTGGATCGCCCGACTCGTTGGTGGCATTTTCGGAAGTATTACTGGATGCGTTGGTGGACACCGAGTTAGTTTTCAAGTTGAGCTGTCCCATCTGGCTGGTGAGCAGCGTTTCTTTTGTGTCAGCAGACGAACGAGCACTGTTGGAGTTGAGAGACGGAGGTGGTTGGGTGGCAGTTGGAGCTCCTGCAAACCCTGACGAGTTGGAGGTCATAGTCAGAGATGTGTCTTTTTGTTCACCACGAACTCGTTCCAATCCATTACTGTTGAACCCTGGCACGTCTGGCAACTCTACGGTCTCGTCCTCTTCAAACTCCTTATCGCAGTCCTTGCGAAGATTGAAAAGAATAAGCAATGAAGAAGAGCTCAAGATATTATCTGGGAGCTTGATAAGAGTTTTCAAGTACTTGTTGAGATCAACAAACCGTTGATGAGTAATGGTGTCGTTGACTGAAGGCAACGGGCCTGGAATAAACGGTAAGATCCGTTCTTTGTCGCTGTCCAGTTTACCTGCTTCCTGAGGGAACGCCTCTAAAAGACGCACCTGGAACTCGTAGAAATCATCGTAGTAACGGCACAACGAACGTTTCTTCCCATTGGAGAGCTTGATCACAACATGGTACCAGTACTGGCCCATAGGATCACCCTGCAGCTGGGTGTTGTAGTAGAAGTTTTCAATGTGTGCCTCGGTGACAAGGAGCCCGTTCTCATAAAGAGAATTCGAGTCGGTGTCGAAAGCTGACAGAGTGAAGATCGAATAACCCTCGGGCACATGCTGCTGCAGAACAGCAACAGGATTACTACTATGGGAGTTTTGTACTGACGATCGATCCAGAGGAATCAGATGGTCGTACTCGTATAAAGTACGTTGTTGAGGCTGGGGCTGAGGTTGAGGTGAGTACTGCTGATTCTGTTGACGGTACTCCATTTCGTTCAAACTGATCGAAGCAGCTTTATACTTAGCAGCCTTGTTTTTCCACTCTGACACCGTTGGAAGTCCACAGTCTTTAATCTCCTGGACAATGTCGCCACTGCTGACTTTCTTGGTAGCAAGATTGAGGGTCCGAATGTATGCCACTGGTACTAAACCAGGGCCTCCAAGTCGATTGATAGGTTTTGCAATAAACCATTCAAACTCATGATGAGCACAAAGAATAAGGTACTCGCCTTTGCGGACATCAAGCTCGTCCGAATCTGGTCGAGCCTCAAAGTCGTACATCACCAAACCGTACAACACACCAGCCGCATTGCTGGAGCCGCCAGACGGAGATCCAGTGAAAGAAGGTCTTCTAGAATTACTAGGAAACCGTTCTGACGAGGTCAGGTTAGGCAGGTTGGAGAGATGGAGGTTACTGATGATAAAACTGTTACTGTTCTGACTGTATGAGTCAGGTCTCTTGCGCTGGTTCAACACCTCGAAGTAACTGACTGGTACTAAACCCTTGACATTAGTAAGTGGGTTGGTGACTTCAAAAAGCTCTGTGTCGTTTTCACGGCCGACAACCCAGAAGAAGTCGCCTGTGTGGAACGCAAGCTCGCCTTGGTCCGAGGGAGTGTAGTCGGCGGTGGCCCTGATGATTTTCTTGGGAGTCTCTTTATTATTGGAAAGTGCAGAGATCGATGTGGATGACGAAGCAAGTAACGAGGCCGTGAAGTTGGAAGACAGCCCGTTCAACGAGGACATTCGTGAGTGGCTGCCGTTGGTGGAGCCCGAGGTCCGCCGCTCTTTTTCTCCTTTAAGCGACTTTCTAATCCCCTAGATAATGTTAGTAGCAGATCCTGAAAACACAGCAACAACGTTGCCAAACGTCCCAGGGAGCATGCTCCAGCAGCTGCCCCGGGTACTCTGAGGTTGCACTCACTCTCATCATGTTCTGAACTCAAAACGTTGAGCTGTCGCAAAGTTATGCCCAGAAATATCGCTGCCTAGACACACTAGTCCAAACAGGTTCAAGAAACAAAAACTAAAGAAACAACTAGTATACCCAGCTAGCGAATCGAAACTCGAAGAAAAAAGACTCTGCTGATGAATAACCCAAAGTCTCGTTTCAAACTAAATTCTATTCAGCACAACTGACCTTTCAACTGATAGATCTACCGTCTAGGGGGGTTCGAAACTATAAGAAACTCCCCTTGGGAGGGCCCCGGGTAACCCTTGCCGTTTACTACTCAGTTTGGTGCAAAAACTCGGGCGCGCGGTTACCCGACTACATCACTCCCGAGTGCTAAATTACACGGGGTGGTCATATATTATTTATTCTAGTGCCAGGGACTTGGTGTGCGGTTGTGCACGTGACAGCTTGAGATTGGTGCAAGGTTGTTCGTATGTACGGATGTCAATTAGACAGCTCTTGAGAGACGGAGTTTTCCTCTGACTGTTCCTTCCGTAGCGCTCTTAGCAATACCTGAGCGTGCCCCGAGCTCGCCCAGTGATCCGTGCCCCAGGTTCTTGGAAACGGTGAAGTGGCTCTAACAGGAATTCGGGAGTTACGTTTCTCAAACTCTGTCAGTTTTGGCAACAAACTCTATTAGCAACTCAGCGTTCGTGTGGTGTGTTCGCCCCTGTGGTGTTGTGATTTCTTCTTGCTATTACTCCTGACTTCCACTGGCGCACCTCTCCTGGTTCTCTCAGTGGTACATGGACAAGTTTAAGAGGTTGCCTCCTGGCACCCGACTAAAGGTGGGGACCCATGAGGCCACGATTATTTCATACATGTCCGAGGGAGGGTTTGCACACATCTACCGGGTGCAAATCTCGCCTCCGGAGAACGGCCTGGATATCGCCTGTTTGAAGAGGGTGTTGGTTAAGGACAAGAGCGGCTTGAGCACCTTGCGGACCGAGGTCAAGGTGATGCAGCGACTCATCGGCCGCCCCAACATCGTCCAGTACTACGATTCGCATGCCTCCCGGCTCTCGTCGGCAGACTCTCACCAGAATATAGGTTATGAAGTGTTGGTGCTCATGGAGCTCTGTCCCAACAAATCGTTGTTGGATTTCATGAACCTGCGGCTCAAGACCAAGTTGAACGAAATGGAGATCCTCAAGATCATGTACGACATTCTGTTGGCGGTGGCCCAGTTGCATTATCTCTCGAAACCTTTGATCCACCGAGATATCAAGATCGAGAACGTTCTTCTTGATGCCGACCGTAACTTCAAGCTCTGTGACTTTGGAAGCACCTGTCGTCCGATGCCTGCCCCTAAGACTCAGGCAGAGCTCCAGGCGGCGTTCCAAGATATCGTCCATCAAACCACGCCGCAGTACCGGGCCCCTGAGATGATCGATCTTGGCCGAGGGTTGCCCGTGGACGAGAAATCGGACATCTGGGCCCTCGGGGTGTTTCTCTACAAGTTGTGCTACTACACCACCCCTTTCGAGCAGCTGGGCGAGATGGCGATCGTCAATGCGGCGTTCCAGTTTCCCCAGATGCCTCGGTACTCTGCCAACGTCAAGAACTTGATAATCATCATGCTCCAAGCAAACCCTGCATTCCGCCCCAACATCTACCAAGTGGTCGACGCAGTCTGTAAGATCAGTAACCTTACCGTGCCGATATCCGATAAATACGACCAAGGACCTTACAAGATCCCACAGCTACCCGAACAAGTTCCGCCTCCTGGTCCTCCTGCTCCAACTGCCGGTGCTCCTTCCTTGCAGCATCAGTACTACAAGAAACCGCCACCGTCAGACCAGTCGTACCCAAGCTACCCGTCGCCTACGTATCCTTATCAGGCCCAGAAACAGGCGAGCCAGCTGCAACAGCAGCTACAACTGCAACTGCAGAAACAGAACAAGGAACTCAGCTCGCTTACCCAGTCGTTGTTGCTCCGCACTACTGAAATGATAGAAGGCAGCCCCGACCACCAACCTCAGAAACCGATGGAAAGACCCGAGAAAGAAGACCATATGTTGAACAACGCAGAGATCCGATACCCGTCGGTGGACCAGTTCAACAGCTCGTTCATGGAACTCACCACCCCAATCAACTCTTTGCCTGATGCCTCGTTACTTCCTCCAGCTCAAGGGTATCCTTACGTAGCAGGACAACCTGTTTCCGAAGGATACTTGGATCCTGAAGTGCGCAGCTCTGATATCCAAGTCAATACAAACACTGATGGTCGTCGGAAATCCAACTACTTGACTCCTAACAAGAGCAATGTGTCACTGGGACTTGGTGCTAGCAACTATTCTTCTACTTCGATTAACCTTACCAAGACCGATAGTTCTGACCTTTACACTTTTGAGCATGCGACTCCGTCACGACAGCAGTCTACTAAGAGCAATGTTGTTGCTTCGTCGCCGCTGTCGTATGTTGAAGAAGACTTTTCTGAGCAGACGAGGTTTGCAGGTCTTAGTTCCAAGAGTGAAGGTGCTTTTAGTTTTGGTGAAGACAAGCTACTTGATTTCGGTAAGGAAGAACCTATACGGCCTAAGACTCCTCTGAAGAATCCGTTCCCTTTGAAAGAAGATGCAAAACAAGACAGAAACCCATGGGCAGGTAAAAGTCCGTTCCCAGTGATTTATTCGGAACAGCCCGAGGTGCAGCAGCCCAAACCAAACCCCAATACCAATAACACACGTACGGGTGAGCAGATCAATGATTTGTTACTTCGCACCAAAGGAATTGTCAACGGGATGATTGAAAACGAGGATGTGTCACCTCAAAGTCCAAACTTCAGTCATTTCAGTCCAAAGCAGCATCGTCCAGAGACACCTAAACTGACCCCGAAACTGACTCCGCAGCCCAAATACGACGAGCGGAACAATCAGTTGGACAAAGGGTTCGAGAACTTGAAGATCGATACCAGTTATTCGCATGGGAACTTGCTTGATATGGACTCTCCAATTGCCAAGGTGCACTCGCCAAAGGCACACTATACCGATCACGAGCAGCTCAACAAGTCTGCTTCCAAGATCCGGGAACTAGTGAGTGCTACTGAGGAGGTGGAGGTGGATTTGTCGTCGAACTCGACGTTTGATGATCAAGATATTGCCGTGGAAGAGGAGAACGGCGAGAAGTACTTGACAAAGATCCACACTACCAAAAGCAGCAAGAGCAAAGAGTCGAAAGGACTGTTCCCAGAAGCAGATAAGGTGAATCCTGTTGATGCGTTGTTCATGCAAGACCCGCCTAAGAAGTCGAGGTTTGGTCGGTTGAGACGACATAGTCAAGAGCCAGGTAAAGAAGACGGAGTAACCTCGCCTGGCGACGTCAACTCGCCGATCAGTATTGACATGACAACTAAGAAGAAGCTTGGCAACATTTTCAGTGATTCAGAGGACGACAGTCTCAATGGAGACGTCAAGGAGAATCATCCGGATCACGACAAGAGAAAGAATAGAAGAGAGAAGGTGCGGTCGTTTCTTGGGAACCATGCGTTCCATCGAGGTAGCTGATTGAGGAGCAAACCATATTCCCTGCGGTTTGTGAGCCATTCCAAGCATTTATTTTTGTTACGCTCAAGTTTATTTTGTGATGGTCCGCCATTAATTTTCCACTCTTAGTTCATACTTATGACAATTATGCATTTGCAATTCGACAGTTACAAAGTTGGATGACGGGAGTCTGTAGCGAGAGCCCAGCGATTATAAAGTAGGTCGTTCATTATTAGGAAGGCAAGAATAAAATACAAATCGATAGTAGTTTAGTGGTCTAGTTGACAAGTTTCTCCAACCACTCAGTGGTGTTGAGCCAAGGAATCTGGGAAAGATAGTACTTTGACACGTATGGAAGGTGAGCTCTAATTGAAGCCAGGAGGTCTTCACCAGTGATATAGTAGTACATTCTGGCTGTCAACGATAACATGTAGCTTGGAAGGTAGAACCCAATACCATAAAGAATCAGCGACAAGAAAAGGAACATGATCAGGTCTATTGTTAGTATGGGAGTATGGATGGAGAGATTCAACAGACAGACAGACAAGACTAGTTACTGAGATCTTATGCTGAAGAGAGCTGTAATTGCAATTAGAAATGAGAAATGAAGGGACGGAATAAATAGGGCCGGATCAAAGTGTTGGATCTTGTATTGAAGCATGCTGATCACAGTGGTAGACCATTAGAACATAGTAATACCATTGAATCATAGTATCAGCATAAGACCATGGCTATACCGTTAAATCATAATTTCAAGTCACAGAAATCTCTGACTTCTTTAACAGTATCAACTACCGCCATTCCATAGTTTCATATGACAAACTGTCAAGAACCATACTAGAGTAAATCTTCAAATATCCACGGAAAATGCGGACCATTAATCAATAGGAACACCAGTCCAACACATCTATTCTTTTCCCATTCTCTCACATTCTTAATCACAATTTTAAATATCTCAAATAAAATCATAAAATAGTCTCATAGCCTCAAATCTCCCAATAAAAATTCAACAGTCGAAGCCGATCTCCTTCGAATCTCAAGACAACAACTCATCAGAAATACTCACGAAGAACAAACGCTTCACCTGTGGTCATAAGGTAGAAAGGAAGATGGATGTAGTAAGCCCAGTAGATCCGGTCCAAGAAAGAAAGTTTTCTTTCCTTTTCCAAGATCTCTGGGTCGTTCAATTTTAGTTCGGCCACCATTAGTGATACGCTGCAGTTAAAGGTTGGCGCGACCTGGTATATTCTGGAAATGTCCGGGTAATAATAGCTTCTGCAGGACTTAATACCGGGAGTTTGCACAGTGGAGTAATTAGAGTCCAGATGAACAGGAAACGAACTGCTGCAGTAGAGTTTCCTTCTGCCTTACGAGGTACGAGGAAACGTCGATTGGTGGACTGTTTTAAGGATTTGCGAATTGATCGGAAGAAAAAGAGCTGGCGTCCACGACGCAGCACGGCATTGCCCAGCAGTGATGAGGAGGAAGACAGTAAGATCAATGTGGGGGACAAGCAATATTTCATCCCCAAGAAGTTTATAGATCCGATGATCAGCATTGGCCAAGAAGAAAACGACGATATCCAGCGATTGAAGAAATATACCTACGAGCAGATCGAAGCAGAAACTGCCAAGGAGTCTGGAGATTTGGGTTCACTGGAGATCCCTGAGCTAGATGAGGATGCAATGGAAATTGATGATGCAGAAGGTGGTGGTGACAGCAAGAGAAAGAAAGCAATCACCAACGGAGAAATATACTATCGGATATATCTACTGAAGTATTACCTGATGATCAAGTACTATGAGCCTTGGCTGGTGATACTAGAAGTATGGAAGAGATGGTGGAGAAGTGGGAACTCTGTATTTCCAGACGAGTATGATGGAGACGACGAAATGATGTATGATTAGACGGTAAGATTGTGGTAATTGTTGATTGGGTTTGCGAATCAATTGCTTAGTATGAAGGAGGAACTGGGAAACTTATGGTGATTACTTGAGATTGATAGGAATGAAAGGATTGGATGATGGTGACACAAATTGATAAAGGAATTGGCGTCGATAACGGAAAGGGATTATAAAAGATTGGCATTGGCAAACGAACAGCCATAATGATTTTTGTATTATAGAATGAAAGCTACTGGTAATAGAATGACATGGACTAAGGTATCTATGATGTAAGGTTGTACTGTCTCTGAACCTCAAGCCAGGTACAATTCCGGTTAGTGGCCCTGTATCCGAATCGGTTGGTTTTCCGCAACAGGGTTTCTAACACATCCAACCTTCTTTTTTACATCTAACCTTTTTTTAATCCGTACATCTACACATCCACACATAAACTCATCATACATCCACACATCTATGCTTTGTACATCCGCACATCTACTTCCATACACTCACATCCTCACACCTACATCCTCACACCTTAAATGTTCCGAACCCATCAATTTCAGTCTCTTGTATCCCAGTCTATTATAAATCTGTTATCCTTGTGAACTATGTCATTTATTCTTTTGGTTATCTAGTCTGGTTGCTTTCTTCCTTTTGATCGCTCATCCGTTCTCCTTCACTTCAACGTTGTTATTCTGGGCTGTCTAGACCGCTCCTTCCAGGCCGCTGGTTCCGCCGGAAGATTGTTATCTTCCAGTAGCAACCCTGTGCAAACTTGGGCGGTCATCCAGCCCACCCCAACCAGACAAAAGCAACTGTGCATGCAGGTGGACCCTAATGTCAAATGCAGTTCCACAGTTGTAGTCCTAAAGTGTATAGACTAAAACAAGCAGGGATCCTAGTGACAGATTCGGGTTAGAGTTTGTTATCAGTAAGTTGGGATTGGTGGAAACTTGCTTGGCAGGATTATTATTGGGATCGAATTCGTGCCTGACCTAGGTGGTGACGTGAATGTTGCTTTAATTAATGGTTTCATGATCTGGTTGTTGGATGATTGCTGAGGAATGATTGCTGAGGTTGTTGAAATTGGGTTGCTGCTTGCCAGTCAGCAATTGCTTGTACGTCTGTTATTTGTAATGTGGGTTTTAGTGCGAGTCGTAAGGTCAACTTGTCATGTCTTTTAATCCCTACCTCTCTGTTCTACATGGTTCCAATTGGTTTCAGCTGTTTAATCTGAAGTCTTGTCTTTCCTTGACTTGTCTTTCTGGGATTTGTCTCTCCTTGACTTGTCTTTCCCTGACTTGTCTTTCCCTGACTTGTCTTTCCTTTGACGATGTCTTTCAATCGCTACATGTTCCGCCTCCTCTCTACACTTCAAACCAATTTCAGCAATCACCTGAAATGGTAAATCAGTGTTTCCTCCTCGGCTCACAAATGGCCTATTTCATTGAGTACGCAATCCACTCGTAGACACTACACTCAGCTTATCACTCTTTCGTTCTTCTCCAGCACTTCTCTCTCGTTCTGCTTCTAGCTCCTCCTTCATGTCTCTCCTTCATGCGCCCTTCTTGGTTCTTGCTTTCTTGCTCCCTCAATATGGCTCAAATCCATCCAATTCCATTCCATGCAACTCCTTGTTCTCCAGATTGTCTCAACCTCGTGTGCCCTTTTTCCTTTCTGCTGCCTGGTGCTATCTTGCTCACATCCAAACATCCACACATCGCCTGTCATTCCACCTGCAGAAACATTATTTACGCGCTATCGTAGTTCGAGCAACTCCCTAGTTCCACATCCTTTCACACAGTTGTACAGCCGCACGTCTTTGCTATGCACTGTTCCAAACACTTCACTTCTCTACACTGACCATTGCTACACTTCTCAAACCATCCAGCCACATTCTACATTGCTCTACATTACTAATCGCTAACCCACCCACTTCTATCCGATCAATTCTTACTTCCTCTACTCACTCCTCTATATTATGCACCGCTCTACTATGCGTTCACTTAATCCTTACCACATCCTCACACCCACACCTTCCACTTTAAACTCCCTCCAAACTCTCGCAAATCCTAAAATCCAGCCTCCAATCCAGCCTCCAATCCAGCTCCCGTCACTCTCGAGCCCCTCTCGAAAAGCCTCCAGCAACCTTGCACCACTCGACTGCAGTCACGTGCACGCAAGAGGTTTCGGGCCCGGCCCCCTTGGGTTGGAGTCGAGCAAATCCAAAGTTTAATCTTTTATGATAGCCACGGCCAATACTGATCGGATATCGCAACCCAGTATTTCTGTATTTGATTTCGTTGGCAGGTGTGACCTCTATTCAGCCCGCTACTGACCCCCCGGCTTTGCTCTTCGTTTTAGTGTTGAGTGCCAGTATTTCCACGCCGTGTTGTTTGCCCCTTGGCACCTTGCCACGCCGATAACATGACAACCACAGTGCCTAAGATATATGCCTTCAAAGAGCTCGACGACGTGGCCGGCGCGGTGGCCGACCACATTGTGTCGGCCCAGAACTCGGTGTTGTTCCCGACCAAGCTGTTGAGCTTCCACAAGCGCGAGAGCTGGAACGCAGCCACGTTTGACAAAATCGCGTCGGCGGACTGCGACCCCAACAACGACGCCGACGAGGTGCCCGAGACCGTGGCCAGCGGGCAGTCCTCGAAAAAACTGTCCAAGAAGAAGAAGAAGGACAAGAAAGACTTGTCCGAGAAGCGGTTCAAGATTGCGATCTCCGGAGGCTCGTTGATCACGGTGTTGAATCAAGGGTTGTTGCCGCGCGACGACATTGCCTGGGACAAATGGGACATCTACATGGTCGACGAGCGGTTGGTGCCTTTCAGCCACGAGCAGTCCAACTACGGACTCGCCAAACGGCAGTTGCTCGACCTTATTCCAGACTCTCCCTCTGGCAAGAAGTATGGCCTGCCTAAGGTGTTCCACATTGACGAGTCGCTTATCGGCGACCCCGACGAGTGTGCCGACGACTACGAGAAAATATTAATCCACAACTTTGCCAAGAAGGACTCGGTCAAGCTTCCGATGTTCGACTTGTTCCTTCTAGGGTGTGCCCCAGACGGCCACATTGCCTCGTTGTTTCCTAATAGAGAGCAGCTAAGAGAAAAGCTCGCCTGGGTGATGCCGGTGGAAAACGCGCCGAAACCCCCAGCTAATAGAATCACTCTTACCGTGCCGGTGATCTGCCACTCGTCGCGAGTCACGTTTGTGGTCGAGGGAAGCACCAAGGCTCCTATCTTAAAGACGGTGTTCGAGAGACCAGACAAAGGGTTGCCAAGCAGTATTGTCAACGAGGGGGCCGCAGGACGTGTGGTGTGGTTTGTCGACGACGATGCATTGGACGATGTCCTAGTCACCAAGAAGAAATACAAGTTTGAGGTCGATGTGTTCAAGAATAAATAATCGGGGCTGCCGCCTCCAGTTTCAGTTTTGCGTTTCCCTTGTCTTTCACATTTCTTGTTTCCATTGTTTCTTTCTTTCAAACCTGTGTTTGATTCCATTCTATGCTATGTCTTACTTAGTTATAGAGAGACATTCAGGCTGATGTGAGCATCTCTAATTTATGGCTTCCGTGTTTGTGTGTAGAGCGAGCAAAGTGTATGGAGCGAGCAAAATGTATGGAACGAGCCTATTGGTCGACTGATTGATTATCGGACTGAAGTGCTTGACTTAAGTTGGGGATTACATCCCTCTCTGGCAATCAGTATTCCACATCCGATGTTTGATATCCGATATTCGACGTCCTATGTTTGACACCTGACGTCTGACTTCTGCCTTCGATCCACTGATGGTTCATACCTAAAATCTAATTAGTAACTGTTAAGAATCGAGGTTCTAGTTCGTTTTTGTTTTTCAACACAGTCCTTGGGAATTTGTAGTTCAAGGCATTGACATATTTGGTTCTACTCTGTCTTTCATTGATTGTATCTCTTGTTCAGGTGAGGTGTCTCAAACCACGTACTCTGTCTCACTACATCCGTAACCAATCGTTAAATAGCTTTCTCAGATTCTAGTAAGTGCTCTCTTCCTTTCTTTGTTGACACTCTCCTTCTATGCTGATCACAACCCATGAACTTTTGACAGTACTGCACCATATATGCATTACTGCAGTAGTAGACATCCCACAGGAACTGTCACATAGCAGTGTAGTTTCTACGTCGCTGTAGTGAGAGACTACAATTTTCGGTGTCTTTTTACATTTTCATGGCTCTTCCAAATCTAGCTAGGATTTCATATTCTCAATCTTGTTATTTCGCTAGTTGTATTCTCAGGTACTCTCCTCTGTCTTGACACTTCTCTTTTCAGTACACTCAATCACTAAAAATCAATCTGTCATCCTATCTCTCTACATATTGGTCTCACTGCTTTGCTTAAGAAACAAACAAAAAAGTAAAAAGAAAACAAAGGCAAACCTCTCTCCTCTAATTACCCTTACAATTCCACTACCAATGTCATCCGTTTGCAAGCCAGACCTCAACCATTCAGCCCCATTCTCCAACTACCCTGCAGCTTAGCGATCATGCGAGCCTCTGAAAAATCTCCTGCTCTAATCAACTACTGCTTCTTTCACATCTCAACACCTCCATTCCTCAACACTCCACACCCTTGCACCAACACAACTCCTCCTTAAATCAAGCCATCCACAACCCAACAACCCATTCCAAAAACCAATATTCACTAAACCTCAACACCAACCCGCTAGTCTGAAAGTCCCACGTCAAACCCCGAGGTCACGTGCAATTCTCCCATCAGCCTAGAAAATTTTGAACATGTTTGTCTATCTCTATTAGATAATATACCAGCCATGACTAGAACAACGCCAGCATTATCCAATGATGTTCTTGAGCTTATTGGGAACACCCCGATGGTCAAGCTCAACAAGATTCCTCAATCGTTGGGGATCAAGCCTCAAGTGTTGGTGAAGTGCGAGTACTTCAATGCCGGAGGATCTGTCAAGGACAGAATTGCCAAACGGATGGTCGAAGAAGCAGAAAAAGAAGGCAAGATCAAGCCAGGATTCACCTTGATCGAGCCTACTTCCGGTAACACTGGTATTGGTCTTGCTTTGCTTGGTGCTGTGAAAGGGTACCGTACAATCATCACTCTTCCAGAGAAGATGTCCAACGAGAAGGTGGCTGTCTTGAAAGCTCTTGGAGCCGAGATTGTGCGTACTCCTACCGAGGCTGCCTGGGATTCTCCAGAGTCGCATATTGGAGTGGCCAAGAAATTGAACAAGGAGATCAACGACTCGATCATCTTGGACCAATACGGTAACATCAACAACCCATTGGCTCACTACTACACCACTGGGTACGAGATTTACGAGCAGACCGAGGGGAAGTTGACTGCTCTTGTTGCTGGTGCCGGTACCGGAGGAACCGTCAGTGGAATTGCCAAGTACTTGAAAGAGAAAAGCAAAGACATTCAAATAGTGGCAGCTGACCCTGTGGGATCGATCTTGGCTCAGCCTGAGTCCTTGAACGAGACTCCAGTTGCCTCGTACCAGGTCGAAGGTATTGGTTACGACTTTATTCCGGACGCTTTGGACCGTTCTTTGATTGACAAATGGTACAAGACCGAGGACAAAGAGTCGTTCCATTTCGCCAGAAGATTGATCAAAGACGAAGGACTTTTGGTTGGAGGTTCGTCTGGATCTGCTCTTGCTGCAGCTTTCAAGTACGCCAAGGACCATCCAGAATTGACTGAGAAGGACACCATTGTGGTTGTGTTGCCAGACTCTATTCGTTCGTACTTGACTAAATTTGCTGACGACGAGTGGATGAAATTGAACGGTTTTGCTGACGACCAAGACGAAAAGGACGAGTTCGACAACAAGACTATCAAGGAATTGAACTTGGAGCCAGTGGTGTCGGTCAGCTTGAACGAGAAAGTTTCCAAAGTGGTGCAAATCCTTCAATCCAACGGGTTCGACCAATTGCCAGTGCTTGATGCTTCCAACAAGAAATTGCTTGGATTGATCACTCTTTCGAGCTTGCTCAAGAACTTGTCTAAGAAGACCGTCACCTTAGACGATGACATTTCTCAGATCTTCTTTGATTTCAGAAAGTTACGTGACTTTGACAAATCTTACGATATCAACTCCAAGTCCAAATTCTCCAGAAGAAAGTTCCAGAACATCACTCTTGCTACTAAGTTGTCTGACTTGAACAAATTCTTCGAGCAGAACTCTGCTGCTATTGTCACCGACGGTGAGTTTGCTCCATTGCATGTTGTCACTAAAGTCGATTTGCTTGCCTACTTGACAGGATTGTCCAAGGTCTAGGTGGTATTGGTGGAGAACTGTAATTTCCAGGCTAAGAGCAACGTATAAACGGGATCAGCAAATATAGAATAATATGAACATGATGTAATTGTGGTGTTTGGGTTTTTTAAAGAAGATTATTTATTTTTGTTATCTCTCACTATCTCTTAATATTTTCAATGGTTCTTCATGGTGAAGTGTACTGTGCTCCCGCTCCCCCACGTGACCTGAGTTTCAATCGCCACTCGTCGATTTATACAATGTTCTGTTCTTCAATCCACACAATCAAACCACAAACCAAACATGAACAGTCTTACTAGTCTTCAGCGGATGTTGGGACAGGGGGGTCTTGGAGGCTCGCCTTCTGCAGATTCACCAATTCCTGATAACAAGGAGACGATTTACATTTCCAGTTTGGCACTTTTGAAGATGTTGAAACATGGGACTGCGGGAGTTCCTATGGAGGTGATGGGACTTATGTTGGGGGAGTTTGTCGACGAGTACACGGTCCATGTGATCGACGTGTTTGCAATGCCGCAGTCGGGAACCGGGGTGTCTGTTGAGGCCGTGGATTCGGTGTTCCAGACGAAGATGATGGATATGTTGAGACAAACCGGAAGAGACGAGAAGGTGGTTGGTTGGTACCATTCGCACCCTGGGTTTGGATGCTGGCTTTCGTCGGTCGATGTCAACACACAGCAGTCGTTTGAGCAGCTCAACAGCAGATCTGTGGCGGTGGTGATTGATCCTATCCAGTCTGTACGAGGGAAAGTGGTCATTGATGCTTTCAGATTGATTGGATCTGCTACAGTGATGATGGGACAAGAGCCACGTCAAACCACCTCCAACATCGGGCATCTCAATAAGCCTAGCATCCAAGCTTTGATCCATGGCTTGAACAGAAGCTACTATTCGTTGAACATTGACTATAGAAAGACCGACCTTGAGGTCAACATGTTGTTGAACTTGCACAAACAGAATTGGTCCAGCGGGTTGTTGCTCCATGACTACGAGAAGAAGGACGAGAAAAACTTACAGGATCTTGAAAACATGGTGAAGATCGCCAAGTTGTATTCCGAGAGAATCAAGGAAGAGAAAGAGTTGACCGACGAACAGTTGAAGACTCGTTATGTTGGTAAACAGGACCCAAAGAAACACTTGGGAGAGATTTCAGAGAAGAGAATAGAAGACAACATCGTCAGCATCTTGACTGGTCAAGTCAATTCTGCCGCCATGCAGTAAATGTGTTGCCTTGTTGCCACCACGTATTGCTCAGAATCATTGTCGCATCTCTGCGATCTTTTCAACCAACGCTTTCTTGTCAAATTGGTCTCGCGCAAGTTCTCGAGTATGTTTCATAAACAAGTCCAATGAAAGCTTGCCCTTATCATGGAGCTGTGTAAGACAATATATGGTGTCATCGATGGCCTTGATTTCCGCCACCAATCTGTAGAGCTGATTGTAGACCACTGTTTCTGCGCACACCAACTCGTCGATCTCTGGTGCTTTGAAATCGGCTGCTTTTTCTAAGACTTGTTCTGCTTCTTTGATCTTAGCATCCATTATCAATTGATTCTTATCGACTTCTGTTGCGTAGGCATTGATTAAGTTCTGTTCGTAGCTTGCAATGTTCTCAAACTGCCCCACCGATTGTGCAATCTGGTTAATTTTTGTGTCCTGGGCTGCAAAAAACGGTTCTATCTGTGTCTTTGTGGCCTGTACTAATGCTTCTCCTATCTGCTGTGCTAGTTGATTGTTCTGAGTACCAAGATTTGCTGGTGCCTCTGAATCAATCAAGTCTGGAACTTCATTACTACTGTTGTATGTCTGCTGTGGTCGAGCTCCTGGTAATGGAGGAAGTGGTGGCGGACCCCTAGAATCCAAACTTTGGATAGTAGCTCGAAGACTGCTCTGAGGATAATTGCTGATTCCTACTGGTTTGTTCGGTAGAGGAGGAGGCGTCTGTTCGATTCTTGGAGGAGAATTCAAACCTGATGTAGGACTTGTGGTGGCTGAAACAACAGGTTTCTTGTATACTGGTGGTTCTTTGCCAAAACATTCAGATAATAATGAACATACTCTCATAAGATTCAGCTGAGGATCTTGTACTCTCCAATTGCTTAAGTATGGATTATAGAACTTCCCATTGCCATCCACAAAGTTTCCCGGCTGGATCATCATGTCTGAAGTGGGAGTCACATATATTATAGGAGCAACGCTTGGATATTGTTTCGGGACCCAGATCTCAATAGGTATTCGATACACTGCACCATTAAACGAAGACGGAATAGTTCCAAAGATCGATAACAACAAATCGGACACTCCCACCTCGTTGGTGTATACTCTGGTTCGTACCTTCAACGAAGGATAAGCTTGTACTGTGACGGCAACATCTTGATATATGAACTGTGGGTCTTGGTACTATTGACGTTAGGTACTGATTTGATTAAAGGTTATAAGATCTAGTCAAACTAGATAAGTGTTTCAACTAAACACATCGGAAATATGAATCTTACTTACCGGCTGAAGAACTTTATAGAGCCACTGGAGCCACTCTTTTGGTAAAGTAGCCATTTGTTATTGAGTATTACCAGACCCTGACACTATAGATGATGATCGAGGCTAAGGTAATTGAGTAGTCAACAGAAGCGGGTGGTTGAGTGTGGGGGTTTGTCATTGATTATGTAATGATGCTAATGTAGAGTGGACAAATATGACATTATAAGGAGTGGATATATCGAGAAATAAAATATATTAGTGTGGGTAAAATTTTACATTCTTTTTAATTTAATTATTTTCTATTGAGTACCTTTGGTGTAGGTGTGCGATAATTATGGGTTGTACATTCGAAAGTGTAATGCGTAGTTCAACATTGAAAGAAAAGAATGAATTGTGAATTAATAATCACTAAACCTTTACCAAGTTTCAAGAGAAACTGAAAAAATAAAAATTACAATTCAGAGAGATGAAAAACCCAATTAAACAACCCTCCAACCAGTTTAAACAGTGTTGAGCTCATACATTCCCTCCATGATTTCTAGAACTTTGACTATTGCCAGGGTGCATGTTTCGCTACCATAGAATACTCCAATTTCGGTTGCTCTTAATACATTATGGAGAGTAATTAACCTCAACTGAGGTCATGTATTATTACAGGAGTTCTTGCAGTTCCTTCTGTTTAGAGTTGGCCAATGTTCGGTGGTATCCTGATTTCTCAAATTGGAATGAAGAGTACCCACATTGCAGTTGCTTCTGCGTTGTAATAATCGTTAGAAATACCAATAATATCACGCCCTCCTTGTAATATTAGGATAAATTGCTAATTTAAGCAGATGTATCCTACTGAAAATCTTTAGAAAATAATTGTACAGGTATAATTGCCTTGTTCGTATACCGTTGGTGATGTGTTCTCAATCTCAGTACCGAACCTCAGTAACCAGTGATGTAATAAAGTATATTGAGACCAGGTCTCACAAAGATAAATGCTCAACCTTCTTCAGAGATGATTCTCATAATTTGTAACACCCGAGACTGACAACTTACCTCAACGGTTACTTAGATCGCCCTACTGATTTATATGTAGTATGTATTACATTGCATTGTACAGAAATTAGAAAAATGTATCCAAATGAAAAATAGTATGATATGCCCTAGCAAAGGACCACGGGCCAAGACTTAACACCACGACCCACCGACTATTTACTCTTCTTCTTCTTCTTTGGACTTTCGCCTGCGTCACTTGATCGTTTCTTGTCCTTTTTCTCCTTCTTCTCCTTCTTGTCTTTCTTCTCCTTCTTCTCCTTCTTTTCTTTCTTCTCTTTCTTCTCTTTCTTCTCCTTCTTCTTCTCCTTCTTCTCTTCCTCGTCGTCTTCCTCTTCGTCGACATCCATAGTGACTTCACCCTCGTTCAAGTCAGCACCGTTCAATTTTATGGCCTCGCTCATAGCGTCGACATTCTTGATTGGTGCCTTACCGGTGTCGTAGAATTCCAAACGGTCTTCCACTTGCTTCTTCAACACTCTTCCAAAAGCATTGGTTGGCTCGTCAGAGTAGTTGTCAATTCTCGAAGCAATCGAACACTTGTTGGCCAAGTATCTCGATATTCTTCCCTTGTTCTTGGCATTAGCTTTACCGATGAACGAAGAGTGGTAGATCAATCCGTACTTAGGAGTGTTTCCCTTGGTCTTCAAAGCTCTGAACAAAGCCTTCTCAGCACCCAAGATCTGCACAGTCGAAGCAGCTTGCTTAGACAAGTTGGTCAACGAACCAGCGTGCGAGATCAAACGAGCACCAATGACTTCACCAATCAACTCAGACAAGTTTGGAGCGACGGTGTGCATCTTGTCGGTCAAGTATCCATATAATTGTTTACGGTAGTCAGAGATACTCACCACTCTCTCAGCAAACGTCAAAACATTCTCCATGTCTTGCTCGGAGATATCTTGACCCATAGAGATTCTGGCAGCGTCAATAACGTTCTGAGCAACGGCAGAGTCGTCTCCCAAAATGGCAGTAAGGTCGTGCAAAGACTCCTCATCGATAGACGACTTGTCCTTGATGAACAACACCAACTTGGCAAACGAGTAGTTGTCTGGCACAATCTTAGCCAACTCAGGGAAGTGCCAGCCGTACCACTCCTTGCATCTCATGGCAAAAGTGTTTATGTCTTTGTCTAACTGGTCCAACAAAGCAATCGCCTGGATTATATGGTTATCATTCTTCTGCACAGAGAACTTGACTTTAGCACGGGAGTAGGCATGTCCCAAACCCAATTGTGCTCTCTCAAGGTCTCCCTCTTGTAAATCTTTCAACAACTTCTCGGAGTGGAGTCTCACAGCTCTGAGCAAGTCTTGTGCAATATCGTTGGAAAGACAGTCGATGTATGGGAAAGCCTCTTTGATGGAAGGACCCAAGTTCTTGTCGGAGATCCCCAAGGCCACTCTGTTTTTCTTGGATTTCTGTGGGATGTTGAGCTCAACAACAGACTTCAAGTAGTCGGACACCAAACCCTCAGAAATGTCGTTGGCGTTCTCCAAAGCTTGGGCAGCTCCCTTGAAAGGTGCAAACGACACAAGCTCGACCATCTTGGAGAATTTGCCCAAGTCATTGTACTGTTTTTGCACCTCTTTCAAATCGGCGCTCACCTCATCGGGCTGGATCTTCACCTTGAAAATGGCATAGCCAGTAGGCTCCTCGAAAAGGAGATAATCGATAGCCATTGTATAAGTATAAGGTAGAGGTAAACCACTGTTAGCAGATGAAAAAAATTTTTCAAAAGCTCTGCTCCAGGGCTCCTAGTACCCTGATCAAATTTCTTCCCTTCGCATCCCTACACCAGGCAGTCCGGACCCGGTTACGCAGCCCCGGTACGTGGTGTCTGGATGTGTAGTTTCCCGTCGCTATTTGGATTGTATGCCGAGCATGCGGCTCAAATGAAAACGAGCCTAGAGCTACGGCGCGGAGTGCAGATACTGGGCTTGTATCCCATATTTCCCAGAATATGGCACAGGGCATTTATAAGGGTGTCGATTGTACCCAGGAGATTGGCTGCATGTTGACAGCAGGGCACGCAGCAACATACAGTGATGTGCAGCGAGGGTGAATAGAAGACCACAGCAACGATCGGCTGTCAAGCAGGAGTGAGAGTAGTCGTAGTATGCGAATGTAACAAGTATTATCAAGACGAATTATATATTATTGCGCAAGATAGTAAAAGCAACAAATAAGGCCAGGGGGGCTCCTATGATGAAACCGGAACTAGAGCTTAGGTGGCCTTTGGAGTTGGAAATAGCAAGGGTTGGAACATCTAAGCTAACGCTACGGCTAGTTGCCTTCAAGCCTCAAAATAACAAGTAATTACAGCCTAAAGTGATCCGAGATCACTAGAGCAACAATGCCTTCTATTGCGGACGGTCCAGTACGACAGAACTCCTGATACCATAAGCCAGTGGTGTTCAAATAGTTGAAACAGACATCAAAGTGAGCGGCAGGAGTATGCGCCTGAGGGCAGCGTTGTGCATGGGCCCCACGGTGATCGATTCGCTATATGAATTGCGCCGCGAAAGGCACGAGGGTTCAGGGGTAGCAAACACCGCTGTAATTTCCGCTCAAGTATATATAAGATGTCAAAGCAATATAATTTTGCCAACCCAATTTTCTTCAGAAAAAGTCCACCGACACAGATCGTATTTACTTGAAGTTCTACCCCGATCGAAGCTACCATATTTTTGATAGGTAGATTTCTGCACGCTAGTTAGTACCCAAACTCGGTTCGCTAACTTTAAACCATAGCTGCAAACATTCGCAGACTCAGTCCTAGACTTTGGGTCCATAGTCATCGATAGACTGTCTGGTAGTGCATTCAAAACATTTGGGCTGCACGGGATACCTGAGGTGTTTAGCATAAGGCGCTTTTTGGGTTATTTTAGGCACACATTCCCTTTGATCCCCGGTTTCATTAGCTTATAACCAGTTGACCTCGCCGAGATTCGAATCCTGAGCTTCATCGTTGTTTGTGCAAGCGACAATGTCAAATAAGGAAGCACTTGAAATCTTTGTGCGGAAGCATGTGTCCACCGAGATGGTGGATTACCTTGTCAATGTCACTCAATCGATCATCAAAGTCAAGAGTCCAGAAGACGACAATAAGGCATACCCTTCACCTCCAGCTTCGCCTGGCTCTGAGAAAAAGAAGCGTCCAATTTCCTTGAAATCATTCATCATCAATTTGATCCGTTACTCTAACGTCCAGGTGCCTACCTTGATGGCCACTCTCGTCTACTTGAACAGATTGAAAGATATTCTCCCATCCGATCAAATCTACGGCATAGCCACCACTCACCACAGAATATTTGTGGGATGTCTCATCTTGACCGCCAAATATGTCAATGATTCCTCACCTTTGAATAAGCACTGGGCTCGTTACAGCAGCAGTCTCTTGTCAGTGAAAGAACTCAATGTCATCGAGGTCGAAGTTTTGAGTTACTTGGACTGGGACTTGTCGATTTCCAACGAGGATCTCTACGACGCATTGTCGTTGTTCTTGTCTCCAATCAAGGCTAAGCTCAGAGCAAAACAAGAAGAAGAATTGTTGAAGAAACAGCAGAAACAAGAACAAATGAAATTGTCTTCGTTGGCAAAGCCATCGTTCAAATCTCTCAAGCACAGTGCATCTCTCACCTCGCTCAAGAAAATGCTCTGTCCTCCATCTGCCACCTCTTCCACTTTCTCAGACAACTCATCTATCAGTCCTTCTGCTTCCTCGTTGTCTCAAACTCTTTCGAACAACTCTTCGCTTTCTTCACTTTCGTCTCCAGTTAAAAACCCTGCTGCTTCCGGTTACTCTGTTCCTTCTTTAACAAACTCTGCATCGACGTACCAGTCCAACTCATCGTCCACCTACTCTCTCAACAACTCCTCTACAAGCTCGCTTACAAGAAAAATGATCGAGGAGGACTTCAGTTTTGTCCAACCTCCTACAAAAGCTGGGCAAGTCGACTACTCGCCAATGGCCAACTACTTGTCCCACACTGCACAGGGTGTCAAGCCTGCTTCAATCTTCTCGTCGCCAAAGAACTTGCTCTCAAGAATTGCTTCAAGAAACGGATCTCCAAAAGCAAAGAACTCTCCTCAGCTTTACAGAATCGCATCCAACTCGTCGATGCGTAGCTCTGGCAGCTCCAAGCTCATGTCTCCAATTGCTTCTTTGAAACAAAAGGTTCGCAGAGGAAACACCAAGCTCAACAAAGTCGAAGCACAGCAGCAAGAGACTTTCAAAACCTTGGGCCAGCCTCCAAACATTCAGAAAGCTATGAAAGTGTCGGTGAGCTCAGAGAACTTGAGACACTTCAACTTAGCTAACAACCCTACGGTTCGCACCAATGCTTAAGACAACTCACTTATCAGGTATAAGCGTTTTTCCAAGGCATCTTTCTACTTTACTTCTTGGTTTCTATCATACATTTCCTACTTATTTCTTATCATTAATGATCTTTCGGCGCATCTGGTTCTCTTCATATACTACCCATTAATTCTCGACTGCCATTGAATGGCGTCTCATCAATTTAACAAGCAATTGCTAATTACTTTGTAAGATCTACTACTCCAGATAAGATTAAATCAGCTGTCCTTCTCAGGGAATTTTGGAGCTCCCCAATTATTCATTAATCCAGAATTGGACCCTGCAGGATTGTAAGACTCAGTTGTACGACTCTACGAAACTCCAACCATTAGGATTGTTAAGAAAAGTCTTGGAATAATACTATACAAATCCCCGACAAATCTTCGACAGATTCGTGGCAAATAATCTGATACATTGGGTGTCACATCCCCCGAGACAATGTATGACACTCCATTAGCACGCATGTTTCGGAACATGCACTAGCAGGCTTCTGTCAGCGACGATTACATTACCTGATTAGGAAACACTAAATTGCATCTATAAGGAAATTATGAAAAACTCGAAACGTACTAAAATCATGGCTAATACCTGGAAGGTCAGATCCCGAGAGCAGATCAGATAAAATAATCTGCAAGATTGCGTCTCCATTTTGGCCATCCCTTGAGACTGTCCAATCTCTCGTTCTCGTCCAACTCCTCTTGGGTCTCAAAGTATCTATCGGTTTCAAAGTCCATCTCATCGAATCTGACCCACCGGTCTCTCTTCAAGAGCCACCAGACCAAGTAGAAGAATGGGAAAACAAGCAACTCAACGTAGTAGTTGAAGAAACTTGAAACGTCCCAAGGAGCAAACGAATCCCAGCCTTGCACAAGGATGATCACCGAGATGAAGATAACTGCAAAGTATGGGCCCCAAGGATAAGTCCAGTTCTTGAACTTCAAATAATGTTCTTTGCCTTGGAGTTTCAAGCCTCTTCTGAAACGGATCGAGGTGATACCAATACACCACCAGGAGATCTGGTTGGACACACCCACCAACGCCTGCAACCAACTCCACAAAGTACCTGCAGAGATGAAAGAGGAACCGAAACAGAGACCTCCCACGAGCCAGGTGATGATGACGGCCACATAAGGAGCCTTCCATCTGTTTCTGAGGGCAAAGAACTTTGGCAAGTAGCCGTCGGTACCAAGAGTGTAGAGAAGTCTGCTTCCGGCAAACAAAGCGTGGTTTCCGGCGGAGATCAACGAAGTCAAGATCACAGCGTTCATGAAACTTCCTCCGGCTTTGGCACCCACCATCTGGAACACAATGGTGAATGGCGAAGTGATCACAGACTTGGTAGAAAGGTTAGGGTAGTTGTATGGCACGTTCATGCCAATGAAGAAGACAGTAAAGATGTAGAAGATGAGGATTCTCCAGAACACCGACTTGATGATCTTTGGAGTGTTTCTCACTGGGTTTTTGGCCTCACCAGCAGTCAAAGTCAAAGACTCGGTACCACCGTAAGCAAACGATGCAGTAACAAAGATTTTGGCAAAACCTTTGAATCCATCGACAACTGGGGCGTCACCGAGGGTCCAGTACTTGAATCCAATGTACTCGTGCATGTTGTTGTGGCCTGCATTGACGACAATGCTGATGATGAAAAAGATCATGATGGTGATCACTTTCAAGAGAGCCAACCAATATTCGGTCTCACCGTAGAACTTGACGTGGAACACGTTCAAGGTCAAAAGGAACACCCAGACCACCAAGGAAATCACCCAGAAGTGGAAGTCGGTCCAGTAACTGAGGATAAGCTGGAGCGCAGTCAAGTCACTGGCAACAGACACTGCGTCGTTGAACCAGTAGTTGACCAAGATGGTGAACCCAAGCGACTCGGAGCCAAATTTCCGGGCAAAGGTACAGAAGGATCCTGCAACCGGCATGAGAGTACTCATCTCACCAAGTGACAAGAGTGTGATGTACACCACCAAACCGATCAACGAGTAACAGATGAGAAGCGACAACGGACCTCCCGATGCCAAGGACTTTCCTGTACCCAAGAACAAACCAGATCCAATGGTACCAGCAATGGCAATCATATTAATCTGACGAGGAGTAAGCGAACGGTTCAAGCTGTTCACCACCTCGCCCTCCTTGGTGGAGTGGATCAGCTCCACGCCAGAGAACTTGCCGGACTTATTGCGCTCGACGTCGTCGTATTCGTTGGACGAGCTCATGATGCTGGAGTGGGTTGAGAAAATTCCAACGGAAAATTCATGGCCGCCGTCCCCTCATATATATATGGCATGGCAGCTTCTGGTGACGGGGAATTTGAAGCACAGGAAAACCAGCATTTTGCAATAAATCGTGATCTTCAATGAGCGGCATTACGTGCATGAATGACAGGCGGCGAAGAAAAAAAGGAAAAAAATCGAAGAGTTCCACTCTTGGCCTGAGTGTAGTGAGTACGAGTTAATCGTGGCTGATCAGGTCCCTGAGTTTAAAATGAGACTTGGCTCGACTACAATAGGGTTGCGATAAAAATTTGCAGGACGATCGAAGTAGTTTTGACTTTGGGTGGTGGACTAATAAGGCCAAGCGTTGAGGAAAAAATTCCTCACCAGTCTCAAACAAATCCGGTCAAGAAAACTGTGGATATTTTTCTACCGGGCAGAATTCCAACCGTGCAGATTCGCTAATTTATTGTTGACCCCAACCTAGAGAACAAATACGTCAAGAAAAGGTCTCAGTGTGGCAGATAAGATAAAAAGTGGGGAACTCCATCTGTCGGAGTCATCAGATGAGCGACTTGTAGCGAGCGATTCACCATCTGATGGGCTTGGAAAGAAGGGTGTGGCGAGATTAAAATGATATCATCAGTAATTATCGCAGTGTAAGGCACTTCTGGTGGTCAAGTAATACACAGTTATTTCCAGCCAAGACTGAATCTCGGTCATCAGAATCGACTGACAAGCTTAATTTTGACACAACTAAGGTGAGCCTTTTTTGTAGGATTGCAAATGGTATCGTAGGATTTTCATGGGTACTATTCATGAGTGTTTTCTGTTACCTTTTTCCTGGGTCTTCCAGAACATTTTTCAGCCGTTCGATGTACTCAACGGTCCCTTTGAAGAATTATACAAAAATCTAGAAGACACTGTCCACGATAATTAGTGTCAACAATATAATCTCTCACTGTAATTTCATTGATAAAAATCACCATTGTTTGTTCTAGCCCACACTCTATAATCAACATGCATTTTACGTCAACTCAAAGTCTACCCAAGGTGCAGATCCAGGTGCAGCCAGAAACTCCACAGTGGTCCGTTTCATCACTCCACAACACTCCACAACACCTCTACATCTCAGTGTGTCAACTCTACTCCACCGTATTTCCACATCCTCACATCCTCTATGTACCATATCCTTGGACAGTCTCCACTCTTGAGATCTTCAACAACAGCAGATTCTAACTTCACAACACTCCCCCACATCACCACTACTCCTGCTGAAAATTCTGCTCTACTTTCGCAAATCATTACTTCCCACCGTCAGCAGCACCAGTCCTGCACAACAAGCAACACAAAAATACACACTACGCACCTCAAAATTCCAGTATCTGCACTACGGTTCAACACAGTATAAATCACTCAAGCAACGCAAACCAGCCCGGGCGCACCTACGCCAAAATTCTTACCCACCAAATAAAGCATGATGCAAACCCAGAACCCCAGTAAATCCCCTTCCAACCCAGCTCTTACTTAACCACTGGTTAACCCTCACTCCCTAGCCAAGAGGTTCCGCCAATTGGTTGCTCCACGTGACCGCAGATTTTTCCTATTGGCCTGAATCTTGTTGCTCTGCACTCTTGGCTCCGCTTTTCTGATGGTTATGAGCACCGACTGAAAATCCCTGCACACCCGAACACCAATGCCTCGTGGCCCCGCCAGCACCCTAACATTACGCCGCGGTCAGAATGTGTGTACCGGGATTCTGGTTCGTCGGTGCGCACGTGACCCCTTACAGGCTCCGAAACCATGACCGAACTCTATTGGCGAAGAGAGGGTGATATACACCCCCTGCCTAGATTGACCACCAGCAACCTTGGACAAAATGTGGGGCAGCCAATTGAAGATGACAAACGTTGATTACGGTGATTACACAATCAATTGATCGTAACTTCGTTAATTTGGATGCGTTCTAAAAGGAATAAGATGAAGTGAAAAGTCGTAGTAGGAATCAGTATAATATAACTAAAAGGCTTGTATAGTATAAACGAATCAAAGTGTAGAGGATATAGTCAAAACCGGTGTCGAGTAAAGTTCGAGTAGCTGACAAAAGCTAAACGTCGAACTAAGAGAGCAACCAGTTTTTGAATTGGCCAGAGCCCCCGTAGGTATTCGATGAGAATGCTCTTCTTCTTCCGGCTGGCATGTATCTTCCACCAGGAATGGCACCCATGTCGACACCGTAGCCCATGCCCATTGGACCATAGCCCATGCCCATGCCAGGGGTGAGGTAGCCGTCGGTAGCATAGGCGTCGCCTGCGTAGGCACCGGAGGTGTACTTTCTGCCAGTGGATCCGATTCTCCGCACAATGATGTTCATGTTTGGACGGACCATCATCTCCCAATTGTAAGGAGTCAAAGGCATCTGGTAGTTTGGTGAGAAGAATTCGCAACGAGCAGCAGTCAAGTATTTGGAAACATTCAAAGGCAAGATGTTTCTAAGAGACATCAAGAAGGTCTGGTAGTTGCTTGCTTCAGCATAAGGCATTTCAATTGTCTCTCTGTTGAATCCAGTGAAGTGGAAGTTGGACAATGTCACGGTGACAAGCCCGTCGCCTTGGAAACCCATTGGAAGAACTCTTGGAGAAAACATTGATAAGCAGTAGAGTGAGTAGAGTGTAGCAGCAGACTAGTAGAGCAGAGTGTAGCAGCAGAGTGTAGCAGCAGAGTGTAGCAGCAGAGTGTAGCAGCAGAGTGTAGCAGCAGAGTTGTTCAGTAGCAGAGTTGTTCAGACAGCAGTTCACTATCTGATTGTTATTTGAGTTGACAACAAGAACAGATCAATGGGGGCCGAGCCTTGGTTTTATAGTCGTTTTTTAGCTGACCCTCGGGTATACCTCATATAGATCTCGAGTCTAACCTTTGCATAGCCTGACATATCCGAGACCCAATATGGGTACGACGTAATCGTTTCTCACCGGCGTAGCACCAGGAGCTGCACAGCCCATGTGATCGGCACGCCCTGTCAGCGCCGTCCGTCTCGGCAACCTCAGGCCCAGCTGAGGGTTACGTCATGGAGCTTACGCCAGGACAGGGTGTCGGGGTTCGGCTTTCAGTGGGATTTGTAATCTGAAGCAGTGTCAAAGTTGAGACAATTCGGTGGATTCCTGTTAGACTCATCGTTAGACTCGATCTCTCCCTGGTCATCCACAACCCCCGCGGTTCCCACCGGCTTTCTCTGTGTCATCGACTCTTCGCCGAAGTGATTCGGCGAAAACCATGGCTTGTGGTGACAATTGATTGGCCAGAATCCAATTCCATTGTCCCCTCCAACCCTTTCACACAAGGCTGATCCGGAACCAGATCCAGCCGATCCAGCTGACCCAGTTTGAGTTAAACTCGCCAACTAAAACACTGGCCCTGCTTGTACGATTGGACAATTCTCTGTCTACAATCCAGGCTTATGGGGTCACCACCAGACCCAACCCTGACGACCTGCGATCTCATTGGCCAATTCGATTGCTCTGTCTACTTCCATTGGCCAGTTCCATCGTCCTACAAAACCTCAATACATTGTCCACGGCCTTTCATTGTTCACTTTTTTTTTCACATTCCTTTCCATCCTGGCTGGACCCTCGGCCTCAAGCCTTGTAGCACGTGACCACCAGCAAACACGTGACCACAGCCTTGCTCATCGCGATGCTTCTCATTATCTAGCTTCAAGCAACACCATGGCATTATACCCTATTTCAAGTGCGGCGGTTGTCGCAGGACTGTGCATAGGTTCGATAAGTATGTAGCTCGACGGTTCCGGCGCGCGATGTTGTCTCGGCTAGATGCGGCCCACTAACTTCTAGAACTTGGCACCTCCTTGTTTGAGATCCTCAACCAGCTCAAGGCTCAGGGCAATGGGTCCAGAGACATCAAGATCGTGTACTCTGCAGACGAGCCGTTCCAGGTCCCGTTGGTGGTGTATGTCAAGGATCTCGGCTTGCGGTTGATGTTTGAGCCTATCGGCCAGAAATTGGAGCTTATCGAGGTGGTTGATTTCTCCAAGTTGAAGCTCGAGTACAGTGCCAACAAGACAACGTATGTGTTGAACCGCAACGGCCAGCAGCCGGTGTCCAAGGAGATATACAACCGGATCTTTGGGCCGACGTTGCCGGGCAACTATGACAACCAATTGTGCTTGTACACCTTGAGCTACCCAGGCATAGCGTTCCTGTTCCCGATGGAGTATGGGATCTGGGATGATGTTGAGTCCCCGGAAGAGCAGTACGTCGTAGAGGCGCTTGTCAGCGAGCTTATCGAGAAAAACATCAAATGTAGTGCTTTGGTGGTGTACAACCCCGACCAGATCGAAGGCACCAGTGTGCTGTGGGACTCGTACTACGATTCGCTTGAGAAGAAGCTCGAGCTCGACGACGCATTCTCGAGATCGAGGGCGGCCATAAACGTGCGCAAGGCCCCCAAGACCCCGTCGCGGCGCCTGATCGATATCCTGAACGCCGAGATCAATCTCCCTCATGGCCAGGTGAGGTTCCATTTCCTGCACCACCACCGCGACTTCAAGTCGTTCATTGTGCGTATTGGCGACACCGAGCAGCAAGACGTGTTGTACCACTTGGGTGAGCCGGACGCCACATGCTTGAAAGTCGATTCTCGCTACACCATCTACAACCGGGCCGCAGAGTCGGTGACCGAGTCTCCAGGCTCGCACAACGAGGTGTTCCACAACTACTTCCGCTACGGGTTTGATGTGTTGTACAGCACCGACTCCCACTACGGGTCCACCGTCAAGAAGATCATCATCTACAACAACTTGCCGAGCTCCGTGTTCTTCAACAGGTACTGTAAATTGAACTGGATAATGAAAGGCTACGCCGAAGAAGTGCGTGCCGAACACGAGAAGGTCAGAAGCGCGTACTTAGCGGATGACATAGACGACCTCGCCAGCAGCGAGTCTTCGAAAGAAAAGAAGACCTCAGAAGCTTCAAAGCCGGCAAGAAAGACTAAGGCTCAGCGGATCTCGTCGCTGGACAACATTTACTTTCCTAAGTTTGACGAGGAACCGGCTCACCAGGAGTTGTCATGGGACTGGACCCACTATGCCGATAGCTGTAGTATGGCGACCTCGGAGAGTTATTTCCATGAGTTGACTTATGAAAATTTCGCATTAACCGAGGACGAAAGGACAAACAATGACGAGGTCGACCCCAAATATGTCTTGATAAACAGAACCAAGTTCTTGCCTTGGGACGACGAGGACGATGCAATTGATCTTGTGCTGCTTGACTGTGAAGACGACGAAGCTGCTGCTGTCACCTCGGTGCCAAAGCAAAGAGAAGCCTGGGGTCAGACCAAGTTGTATGGCGGCCGAAGAATCATTTGGGAGGTGTTGAACGAGTGCGATGCAGTGGCTGCTATTACGTTGTATTAGGTGGGGACTGGAGTGGTCAGTGTAAGTCAACTAGTGTGTGACAGAGTAACTACGTACTGTCCAACTACGGTTACTTTACAGCTACTTTCGAGATTACCTTGCTCTCAAGAGTAATTAACCTACTTGAGACAACCTTCAAACTGCTCTCCTACAACTCGTTACCAGTAAAAAGTCACTCTGGAACTTGACTGCATTCAAGGAGCCAAAACATGGATCAAGTGAACTGGAATACGCTCCAGTAGACAACCATCACTTGGTTCAAATGAATTACACTAATTAAAATAGCGCATTCCATTCAGACCACTCTCGATTCAGACCAATCCAGGCCACTCAGAACCCTGTCACTCACCCAACCTTCGACAAATCTATCAGCAAGATAACCTTAATTATGGTTCTGATAAGCAAGACAAATCGAAGGAAACGGTTGGGTGGATATGTCTCACAAGATTACAAGAACGATAAGAAAAACAAATCAAAAAACAAATCAGAAAACAAATCAAAAAAACTAACAAGAGTTACATAGAAATAAACAAAAACCAAGAAAGTAACAAAATATGTACTTCACTCTGACAACCCTCCACTAGTCCAACAACTACCTCAACAATTACTTGCAGATCTCTACTTGTATATACCATTCCCGCGGGTCTTTCATAATCAGTTCCTTCCATTTCACCACAGGTTGATTCCTTTGTGCGATGCACCCAGGAAATCTAAAAACAAACCCTTCAAATACCGCCGCACAGATCCCAAAGATCCAACTCCCGCTTTCTCGAAATCTCCTCCTGTCGCTGCTGGATCCTCAGTCTCCGTTGATCCACCACCCCGGCCCACGTGACCCTTCGTATACCTTCGTTAAATTTCATGGTTCTTTTCAGTTAAGCTTTCATTCGTGGATCTCCAATATACCTGAAGATGTTTGGTTTGAGCGGGTTTGTGTCACACAGCTTGGCCAGTCTTGCCCGAGTCTCTGCCCACCGTCCGATCCATGTGATCATGGTGACGGCATTGCTTGCTGCCATCTCCTACTTGTCCTTGGTCGACGAGTACATCAACTCCAAAGTGTTTGAGAATCCTCAAGTGTCGTTCTACCACGCGGCCGGTTCCTCGAGCTCCTGGACCCTTGTCAACGACACCAGCTTGTACCCCGACGCCCAGCACCTTGGCATCACTCCGTTGAAGTTCCAGAGGGTCAGGGATCACGCGATCCCCGAGCTTGCCAACAGTTTCTACGGGGTCGACTCCAACGAGAAAGTGTTGATCGCCGACTTCGAGTCGGTGGCTGCAGCCAACAGCTCGCTGGTGGTCTCGAGCGACGGCACCCTCTGGAAACCGGTCCACCGGTACAGAATCAGTAAATACCAAGACTATGTAAAGAATGCGTTCCACAGACTCCAGTCGGTCATCCAGGGTGCTGAGACCTACGACATCGTGGTGATCACCATCGCGTACTTGGCAATGTACTACACGTTTTTCAGACTCTTCTATGACATGCGGGTGCTGACCGGCTCGAAGTTCTGGCTTGGTTTTGCTGCGATCTCCTCGTCTCTGTTTGCGTTTTTGCTTGCCTTTGCTACCTCCAGGGCCCTTGGAGTCAAGGTCTCGTTCTTCAGTTTGTCGGAAGGATTGCCGTTCTTGGTGGCCACCATTGGTTTCAACCGGATCGTCAAGTTGTCTGCCACTGTTCTTAATGCTGCTTCCCTGGACAAAGACCACAGTATCAGCAACTTGATCTACAAACAACTTGCTCCTAATGCCTTGAACTACTCCAAGGACCAGATCTTGTGTGCCGTTGCTTTTGTCGGCTGCTCGATCTACGCTCCACATTTGGAGGGCTTGAAAAATTTCTGTATTCTTAGTGCGTTCATCATGGTGTTCGACATGCTCATGATGTTCACCTACTACTCGGCCATCTTGGCCCTTAAAATCGAAATCAACCAAATCCGTCGCTCCACTGTTTTGAAAGAAGCTTTGGAAGAGGACGGGATCTCCGAGGAAACTGCTCAAAAAGCTGCCTGGGAAGGTTACCACGAACCTAGTCTGATCCGGTTCAAGGCAGGCAATGCTTATGTTTCTGGCTTCAAGGTGTTTGGTATTGCTCTTTTCTTTGGTTTCCATATCTTTTTGCTTGGAAGCAACTGGGTTTACGACAGTGGTGCCGACGATATCTACTCGGAGCACAGCTTGTCAAAGAGTATTGCTAAACACATTCCTATTGGACCTAACGGAACCATTGTCACTCTTCTTGAGCCTAAAGTGTTTGTTCCAAAGAGTTTCTTCTTCCAGATCGAAGACGTGGCGTTCAAAGCTCTTGAGCTTGTGTCCACTGCTATTCGTGACAGAATCATCAGTAAAACTTTGCTTTTCTTCTTGGGAACTAGTGCTGCCATCAACGTCTACCTTTTGAATGCTGCCAGAGTTTACTCTATCGATAAACCGTTCACTGCAAAACAGGAGTCTAAACCTGTTCCAGTTCCGGTTCAACCACCTGTTGTGAAACCAAAACCTGTGGAAATCAACCAAGGTGACACCAGACCGTTGGAAGAATGCATTGAGATCCACAAACGTGGAGATACCGCTACTTTGAACGACGACGAAGTCACCAGCTTGGTTGTCAACGACAAATTACCATTGTATGCTCTTGAAAAGAAACTCGACGACACCACTCGTGCTGTTGTCGTGAGAAGAAAGGCTATTGCTAAGTTAGCCGACACGCCAGTGATCGACTCTGATGCTGTGCCGTACTTGAACTACGACTACTCCAAGGTGTTTGGAGCTTGTTGCGAGAACGTTATTGGATACATGCCATTGCCATTGGGAGTGGCCGGCCCATTGTTGATCGACGGTAAACCGTACCACATTCCTATGGCCACCACCGAAGGGTGTCTTGTTGCTTCGACCATGCGTGGATGTAAGGCCATCAATGCTGGAGGAGGAGTCACCACGGTGTTGACCAGAGACGGAATGACCCGTGGTCCGTGTGTGAGATTCCCTACTCTTAAACGTGCTGGTGCTTGTAAAATATGGCTTGATTCCGAAGAAGGTCAGGACTTGTTGAAGAAATCGTTCAACTCGACCTCGAGATTTGCACGTTTGCAACACGTCCAGACTGCTATTGCTGGCTCCTTGCTTTATATCCGGTTCAGAACCACCACCGGTGACGCCATGGGGATGAACATGATCTCTAAGGGAGTGGAGTTCACCTTGAAACAAATGGTGGAGGAGTACGGCTGGGAAGACATGGATGTGATTTCTGTGTCTGGAAACTACTGTACTGATAAGAAAGCTGCTGCCATCAACTGGACCAGTGGTAGAGGTAAGAGTGTTGTTGCCGAGGCTATTATTCCAGGCGAAGTGGTGCGTAAGGTTCTTAAGAGTGACGTGGATGCTTTGGTGGAATTGAACATCAGTAAGAACTTGATTGGTTCTGCCATGGCTGGAAGTATTGGAGGATTCAATGCTCATGCTGCCAACCTCGTCACTGCAGTGTTCCTTGCTTGTGGACAAGATCCAGCACAGAACGTCGAGAGTTCCAACTGTATCACTTTGATTGACAACCACAACGGTGACTTGAAATTGTCGGTGTCGATGCCTTCTATTGAAGTGGGAACCATCGGAGGAGGAACCATCCTTGGGCCTCAAGGAGCCATGCTTGAATTGTTGGGAGTTAAAGGCCCACACCCAACCCTGCCAGGTGCCAACGCCCATCAACTTGCTAAGGTGGTTGCGTCTGCCGTGTTGGCTGCTGAATTGTCGTTGTGTTCTGCTTTGGCTGCCGGTCACTTGGTGCAAAGTCATATGCAACATAACCGTGGAGGTGCCAAAGCCTCGGATGCAAACCCAATCACGAAAAACCCGGCCGAGGTCAAGAGATTGACCGACGGCTCTAAAATATGTATAAAATCTTGATTTGAAGATTGGTCGATGCACATGAAAACTGTAGGATGGTGGAGCTTAATAGTTTGCCAGTTCATAATGGGATTAACCCTAATGTGTGCATACCACGTGACCCGAAAGCTACAAGAAATCGACCAACAAAGTCCATGATTCAGACTTGGATAAATGAACGTGATTTCTGGGGTATATATATGCGATGACAAGAAGTAAGTATAGAGATAATTGGAAGCTGGTGTATTATATAATTGATTACTGTTTGAAATCTGAGATTTTCTCGTTAGATACCGGCAGTGCAATGGACTATTAGACTCTAACATTCAGCAATCTTGTGTTCGAGTACCCTAGTGGACATAATGCTCCATCTTTCAAAGACATAGTGTCGAAGATCCAATCGGAGACGTCTATGAAACGTAATAATCGAGGATTGGATGAGACTGAGTTTCTACGACCAGTGATCAAGCTCAGTGCCGATCATGTTGTGTATCATTGCATTACCAAGTACTTGAAATATTTTGTGGCGTGTGAAGTAGGTAATGGTACTGAAGAGGTTGAGAAAATAGAGACTGCGAAGCCAGAAGTTGAAGGAAACAGAGACGACGATAGTTATGACGAATATGAAGAAAGCGAAGAAGATGATAGTGAGGAGGAGGAATCAGACAACGAAGACAGTGAGGAAGAAGTAGTGCTAACCAAGAAGTACGGGATCACAAGAAATCAATATAATGCAGGTAACCCGATGGTGCCTCTAGCGTTTCTTGAGCAGCTAATTACTGTTATGACTGATTATTTTGGCGTTCCGTTGTTGCCTGTGAAGATCGAAGCCAACTATGATACGTTATGTTTGTTGTTGTGTGAGATGTTGGAGAACGGGTACCCATACACCACCGATTTAAACCAGTTGAAAGATGCAGTGCAATTCGAGGGAGCCCTTAGTCGGTTTTTACTGTCTGCTACTCTGTCGATTCCTTCAAGTAACACAGGACGGAGTTTCAGTGGGAAGCTTGGAGGGTTTGGATCCAGCACTTCATTGTCTTCGATGAAAGATTCAGAAATGATCCCTTGGCGTAAAGCCAATGTGAAACACTCCAACAGCGAGTTGTTTGTAGATATTAGTGAGAAAGTGTACTTGGTGATGTCGCCGTCTGTTAGTAACATGAACGGAGCTGGACCAGTTGGGTCGTCTGCATTTTATACCACGGCTGCTTCCAGCAATTATGGATCACGAGCCAAACCTGTGATAGCACGATTGGAGGGTGAAATCACCTTGACATCAAGGCTCAGTGGAGTTCCAGATTTACAGCTTGTGTTGAGCACTAACGGCCATGATCTAGGTATCCCGACGTTCCATCCATGTATCAGAATAGACCGGTGGTTGAATTCTCCAGGGGTGTTGTCTTTCATACCTCCAGATGGTAAGTCGACCTTGGCCAGTTACCAGATCGAGTTGGACAATGTGCCGTACGGGAACCATGTTTCTAAGAACACAGGAATCATCCAGGCAGAGTATCGGACTGAGCTTGGTAACATGGGCAACGAGTTTGAGGTCACGGTGTATATCAGTAACATGAAAACCGTAAAAGATATTGAGCTGTTCAAAGTGGAGATCAATACCGAGCTCCATCAGGACAAGGTGACCTCGATCAAGGTGTTGCGGTTGACCAATGGAGATTTCCAGTTCAACTCCAGCGGGAAAAGTGAGTGGGTGTTTGAGAAGAACATGGCCACGGGAGTTAATGCTACTTTCAGAGGAATAGTGGTGTGTCGAGAAGAAGGAGAAGAGCCTGAGACTCCAGTGTTTCCTAACCACGCATCGTTGCAGTATTCATACAAAGGAGCATTGCCTAGTGGCATGAAAGTCGGGTCATTGAAAATAGTCAGTGCAAAAGGGATGGGAGACAACGTGAAGCCTTACAAGGGAGTGAAGTATTGGGCGAAGTCAGGTGAGGTTGTTCTCCGGTAATTTGAGAGTGAGTTTATAGAAGTAATGTGGGAGTGCCTGTGTGGTTGTGTAGGGGTGTGTTACTGTGGGGCATCTTTGTAGCTTGGGTGTGAGGGTGAATGATTTTTTACGGTATACCAATGGACCTGTTCTGAATCTTCTACTAAGAGCACTTCCATTACTTCTGCATTATCGTTGGCAGTACTTCAAGATAAATCTTGATTGTTCATAGATTACATGGTCTTCTCTCACGCTCTTCTATGTCACACTATCCACAAATAAAACAGCTCTTATAAAATTGTTAATGAGTTATGGGCTACCATTAGATTTTATGGTTGCTAGCAACTTTCCATGGGCTCGTCTTAAACTTCAAATTCCTCCATTTGAGTCCTCTAGACACTCACTCGACTCCGTATGTACAACCATGCACATATATGCACGCAGAAGATTTCCTTTGACGGGACCAAATCCTCGAGTCGAGTGCATGTATGAAGAACTATGCTTAGTCCTACTAGGGTCAGCATTGATTCGATTGTCTACCCTTGGACTTCAGTTTGGACACAGTTAGGATGTGCAGGAATACTAGTGTCGGTATTGATAAGAAGCAATGATCATGATTGGAAGTTTTATAGTTCACTAGGTTTCCTAATGGTAGGGATGGTGATGAAAATCGTGGAGTGGATTGATGCTTGGTATACCTCTAGCTTATACGAGAAAAAGTTTGTTATTGACAAAGAGACCGTGGTTTTAGTCGTTGGAGGATCAAGGGGATTAGGCTGGAAAGTGGCTAAACTCTTTTTAACTAAGGAGAAATGTCGTGTTTGTGTGATAGATGTTATTTCACCTAGCAAGACTGTTGAGGAAGGATTGGATGATGATCGATTGACGTATTTTGAATGTGATGCCGGGGATGAAGAGAAACTCTCACAGACAATTGATAAAATCGAAACGACGGTGGGGAAAATCTCGGTGTTAGTGAATAATGTTGGGGTGAAGCATAATCAGCGGTTTGATCAATTGAGCTTCAGAGAGATCCGGCGAATATTCAATATTAATTTGTTTTCTTATTTATCGACATGCCACAAACTAATGAGCTTGCGGGCCGGTGAACAGTTGTTTGTGGTAAATATAGCGTCTATTCTTGGAGAAGTGTCGCCGGCGAACTTGTCGGTATACTCTTCTTCAAAAGCTGCCATCATTGGTTTGCATGAACTGATATTCCATGAGACACGAGCTCTGGCCGGCACTAATCAGTTCAGATTCTTGTTGGTTAACTTGGGACAGCTTGACACTGTTATGTTTGAAGATGTGGAGGCACCATTACAGGTAATAGCGCCAGTATTATCACATAAGAAAGTAGCAGAATCGATTTACCTCAGAGTCAAGAACGATGCGGTAGGAGTCTTGACATTGCCGTTGTATGCGAAGTTAGCTCCTGCATTCAAGGTGTTGCCTTTGGTCGTTACAGATTTTTTACGGAGATTGAGTAGAGTTGACGTTGTTGGAAAGGGTAGAGAGTGAAGCGACTACAAGGTGTAAGGTGTCGAGGGAAAAAGACAATGAACGTTCATAAATATAGATTGGTGTTTGAGATTCAAAGAATCTGATGAAGGTATTTCATTTTAGTTCATTCTTGTAGAATTGTGTAAATTGGTTGCGAAGGAGTGTCTGGTGAAAGGGGCAGACTGATCGTTGTGGACGCTGCTCGTTGTGAAAAGAAACTCAAACAATGAGAAGCAAAGAAGATTCTGACTAGCCAGAACCTTGGAATATCAAAATGGCTTAACTGGGGTGCTGCTGAAAATGAACAGACTACTATCCATAAAGAGTATAAATGTTAACAGCAAGTGCATAGTAGTTCATTGTAACAGACATTCCGTGGTGTCTAGCAAACCTTCACCCCACAAAAACCCTCAGCACTCATACCTAGTCGGGAATTGCGACAATCTATTTTAAGATGAGTGTACATCGTATAATGGAGCTGGTTTATAAATAGGCATTCTCAGATTTGTGTACAAACTGTCACTCAGAACCCTGGGCTGCACTCACTAAACTTAAATAGAACAACATGATATTAACGATTCTAGCCACAACACACAACTACTCAAGGACAACTAGATTGTTATCTCTCAATTATTGTAAGCTGGATTCTGTTTGGCCCATTGATCATGATCGTGTACATGCTCACTCACTTACAGTCTCTTCAGATTGCAACTCTCAGTGGATCACCGTCAACCTTCGTCAATCAAAGTAAGACACAGTCAATCAAAATATACCACGATTAGTGAGACCTCAGTCAATCTTAGTCAGGGCTACGCGTAATTAATCAGTCCACTCACAAAAGGTAAACAATAATAGCCGGGCCAAACGCATAGAACTTCAACGAATGCAGGGTCAAGGTCACGAAGCTATACCAAATATTTACTCCGAACCAATGCTAACGTTCCACTGAAATTGATCACCAATATGGGATCCTATTACTAATAGCACTCTCAGTTCTCAGTGTATTATTAATATCAACTCTATTATCAATGGTGATCGAACTCAAACACCGAATGCCTGGCAACACAATTACACCTACTGCAGATTCAATGGATCAACTTGGCACATGTTTCAGCAGACCATCAAACAACGCCAATCATACTCCGACAATGACGAACTTTGTAACTTCGTATATCTTCTACTGAGACTGGATTTATTGTAATTGAGTGTACAAATCCGTACTGTTACCCATCTATACTACTACTAAGCACAGTTGACTCGTACTAGTCTTCACCATTGAGCAATTAACCAGCAATTAGCATCCATCCAGTACCAGCACCCAAATACCAAAACATCCAGAAACCAACCGGCAACCAACCACCGGCCAACCACACTGCAGATCTGTAAACACCGGTAGATTTACGCCCAGTGTTTCGTTACACCAGCTCCGGATTTCATGCACCGTGTAGCCTGCGATCTGGAAAAAAAGTGGCAGGCTGCAGCCCAAAACGGAAAACAGTCAACATCTGCACTTTGGGTTTACCGTAGTATCAGAATTATATTAAGAAACTATAAAAGTGGTTGGCACGCCATCATTGTTGGAATACCGGCGAGAATATTTATTTTTGATTTATTGCTCGACTTATAGCGGTGCAAACATAGTCCAATCCACGGGCCACAGTACTTCCAGAAACTACAAGCTGCAGTGCATACTGGCTTTCAACATCACAGTTCATTGCTCCGTCTAGACAGCCATATAAACCAGCTCCAGACCTTGCTTAGAAAAAACTCAGCCAAATCACCAGAAAGAAAACAGAGATCTCTTGAACTTTGCAGACTAAAATATTCAAAAGAAATCAGCGAAACTCGAATTCTGCAACAATCTCAACTTGCATTGGCGTTACAATTACTACAGCTCAATTTAGGGACATAAAGTTAGTTACATCCAAGCACCAACATCCAAGCATCAAAATCCTAGCGTCAAACAGCCTTACACCAAAACAGCCTTACCTCAACAACCTTGCATCAACAACCTTACACCACTTTGCAAGCTTGAACTCATAATCAGACAGAACCAGTTCTAAGAAAGCTTCCGCTCGAAAACCACAAACATCTTAGAAATACAATATGGGGTTCTTCTTTCCAAATGAAGGAGGAGCACGATTCCGCTCGTTGCAATTGTCTGCTATACGGCCTCGTCATTATGTCATCTTCTTTCTCTTTTTGTACATTCTTCTTGAATGTATAACGATAGGAGGCTCGATCAGTCCCCAGACTCGTGGGGTTTATGTTGCCAAATTGAACTACAAGGCTGGCGACAACACTGACTACTTCTACTCAGGGACTATTACTGAGCTCAATGTCAGAGTCGGATATTTCAGTACTTGTCTCCAGACCAAAACCCTGTCGAATACAGGATCATGGAAATGTGGTCGTGACGAGAACTCGATTTTGACCAACGACGCTAACTTCAACTCGTCTTCGCCACCAGACCAAGACCTCTACAATTTCTTCCAGAACACTGCATACACTTTCCGTCACGAATGTATGTCGCCGTTCATTCTTGTGGTTGCAATCATTCTTTCGTTTGTAACGATCTGTGTGTTTGCGTTCCAATCACCGTGGAGTAGTGCATCTTATTACCGTTACTCCTCAATCATCTGCTACTTAGCATTTTCATTGTCGTTAGTGGCTGCAGTCTGGCAGGAAACAAACACATTGACTGCCACCAAGCTCATGGGTGTCATGGTTGACGACTACTACAGCTTGGAAACTCATTATGGTACTGCTGCAAGAGCCATGGTGTGGATCGGAGTGGTGCTCACGTTTTTGGCATCTCTCTCGCTTTTTACTTTAAGTATCATCGGAGCAAGACTCCAAGAAGCAGGAATGGGGATGGGAATGTATGACGGGAAAGTCTGAGCCGATCCAGTCTCAGCATTTCAATAACATTCATCACACATTTCATATCCATCATACATTCCTGCATCACCCTGGTCAATGCTCTGGTAGCTACCACTGCCTGGCTGTTGCAACAGCTCCGTCAGCAAATCGCAAACACACAACATTCTTCATGAGCCCTCCACTAATTTGCTGCACTTCAAGGCTCACATTCTATAATATAATACATATCCTTACAGCGATGCTTAAGCGACCGTTACTACTTGTAGTTGAATATATGGACATACCGGCCAATAAGTTACACAGATTAACTTACCATGGCACTAAGATTGTCCTTTTTCTATTAGCACTAGCGTGGCACTATTGTAATTGGGAATAAGAACAATAGGAATTTGACAAAGCGTGCTGGAGTATTACTGGATTATGGGGTGCTAGTAGTTAATATCAATGGGTAATAGAAACAAGCACTAGTAGAGACTGTTGATTAGTAGGTAGGAATAGGTGATTGGGTTTGTCTGATTGATTCATCTGTATGATTGATTATTTTGGTCTAATTGATATTTCTGGAATTGTTCGATTGAATGTCTCTTATGGCTCAACGGATTGACCAGCAAAACAACAAAACAACAACCAACAATCAAAACCAGTAACCAATTACAAAACCAAACAACCAAACAATCCCAACACAATTCTTCTGATTACACATTTCAAGATCTTGTGTATTTGGTTATTTAATAATTTGGAAACCCAGAACGGAAACCAAAATGAAAAACTTCGAGACAAAACTCAATCGAACAGAAAACCACCAGAAAAAAACCTACCGTTGAGGTTCCCGGGTCACGTGCTAACTGCACTGGTTATAAGTTTTCAAGCCTGTATATAAAGCAGATGCAACCACAATATTAGCCATGGAAGCCACAACTCTTTCTATTCATTGGCATGACAACAACCAGCCAATTTACAGTGTGCATCTCCAGCCTTCCAATAAGAAAACAGTACGACTTGCCACTGGTGGCGGTGACAACAATGTTCGGGTAAGTATAGAAGCAGACTCAGAGGGAACCTTTGACAGCAATGGTACATAAGAACACAAGAAAGACCGCGTCAAAGTCTTGGTTTTTTGGTGTTTGGGTTTTTCTGACTGGTACTGAGCGTATATTAACAACCAGATTTGGGAATTGAATTATGACGACGACAAAGCTAAAGTGAAATCAGTACGGTACCTTTCAACCTTGACCAAACATACTCAAGCAGTGAATGTGGTACGGTTTGATCCCAAAGGAGAAACTCTTGCTACTGCTGGTGACGATGGCACAGTGCTTCTTTGGCAATTATCAGATACAATCGTAAAAGATTTCGATGCGGATCCAGACGACGAGGTTCAAGAGTCTTGGATTGTCAAGCACGCGTGCCGGTCCAGCACTGCAGAAATCTACGACTTGGCTTGGCTGCCTGATTCCAAATATATTCTCACGGGGTCGATGGACAACGTCACGCGAATATATAACACGCAAACAGGTCAATGCGTCAAGGAATTGGCAGAGCACAAACATTATGTGCAAGGGGTGTGCTGGGACCCCAAGAACGAGTTCCTCGCTACTCAGTCTGCCGACCGGTCAGTCCATGTGTATGCTTTGAAGACCGGGGAAGCTCCTCTAGATCTTGTTCCGACGATGTTTTATAAGATCTCGAAAATGGATAAACCTACAGACACCCCTACACCACAGGCTAATGATGGAATGACCACTCCTAAAGCCAAACGCATTGTGTCAGCCACTCCGTCGCCAAAACTCAACACGAGTGCCACTCCTTTGGACACCGCCACAAGCGAGTCGGACACAAGCATGAACCCGCCCTCCACTAAAAAGAGACGGCTCTCTGGAGGACGGTCTGCAGGGTTCAACCGTTCAGTGTCGCCTAGTCCCATGTCGCTACCTGCATTACCAGCGGTGCGCAAGATCGACCAATCGCAGACCCAGCTCCGTAGTGCGCTCTTGTATCACAACGAGACGTTGCAATCGTTCTTCCGACGGTTGACGTTCTCTACTGATGGCAGTTTGTTGCTTACTCCTTCAGGGATCTTCAAGACTCCATCTTCAGCAGACGACTCCAAAGAAGAAACCAACAACACGGTGTATGTGTATACTAGAGCAGGTCTTAATAGCCCGCCTGTGTACCACTTACCGGGAATCAAGAAGCCTGCAGTAGCCATTGCGTTTTCTCCTATTAAGTATAAGCTTGTCAAGGAAGAGACTAAACAAGAGGAAGACGTCAAGGAGGGGGTGAAGGGGGATGTCAAGGAGGAGGAGGAGGAGGCCGAGGAGGAGGTGAAGGAGGAAGAGAAGAAGGGAGAGAAAGAGGAAGGCAAGGACGATGAGAAGAAAGAGGAAGAGAAAGAAGTGAAGGACAAAGAGAAAGAGAAAGAGAAAGAGAAAGAGAAAGAGAAAGAGAAAGAAAAAAACTCCACTGGCAAACTCCCAGCTATATCTTTGCCTTATAGAATGGTGTTTGCAGTTGCAACTCAAGACTCAATTGTCCTCTACGACACTCAACTGCATCAACCGTTGGCTACTGTTAGTAATCTCCACTACAGTGCGTTCACTGATGTCACATGGTCTCAAGATGGCAAGACCTTGATTGTGTCATCGACTGACGGATTCTGTTCTGCCATTGTTTTAAAAGATAGTCTACTTGGAGAACCATGGAATGAACGATAAATTAACTCCGACCCCGACAATTGAGGATTGGAAATCGCAAGCCAAGCCGGGCAACAATAAACTAGCGAGATGCTAGGGGGTCCTATTTAGCCCCAGAACCCGGATCAACACCTCTGCAGGAAAATCAACTCCGAGAAAATGTTATCTGTGACCACTGGAAGATTCTGGGCAGTTATTTTTTTGCTAACTCATAGGCTATTATTTCGGCAAACTGCAGCACGGAGCCCGAGACATTCGACATTACCCGGACACATATATGTTGGGGTGAATCTGAGAGTGAGCTAAGAGAATGGATTGAGCTATTGGAAATTGTGCAATGGTTTAACCCGCAGTACAGGTGCGTTCTCTAAGGTGTACAAAGGTTTTGTGGACAAAACCAAGAGGTTGTCTTTAGCAATTGCCAGTATACACTAACCTGGTGCGATTTACTTTTTAGTGTTGAGTCGAGACAGGTTGCTGCACCACGTGATCCGGGGCTGGCAACCCCCGGCAGTCTAAATTCGTTGCCCCGGACTGGATATAAAAACGACGCAGGATCTCAGGATTGCCGATATTTTTCAGTATTCGAAACACGTTCAGATACACCACAGCTAGACAATGGGTTACCCAGACACTTTTGAGGGATTTGCAGTCACCGACACTTCCAAGTGGACCGAGACCACCAAGCTTGAGTACACGCCAAAGCCGTTTGACGTCCACGACGTTGACATCAAGATCGAGGCCTGTGGGGTGTGTGGTTCGGACGTCCACACTGCCAATGCAGGCTGGGGCAAGCCGGATTTGCCGCTTGTGGTGGGCCACGAGATCGTTGGGACTGTGGTGAAGGTTGGTTCTGCTGTGAAGGAGTTCAAGGTTGGGGACAGAGTCGGATGTGGAGCTCAGGTCTGGGCTTGCTTGAACGACAAGTGCCCAGCTTGTTCGACTCAAAACGAGATCTACTGTCCAAAATGGGTTGACACCTACAATGCTACTTACCCAGAGGAGGCCGGGATCTCTGCTGGAGCCAAGGCTTACGGAGGATACTCTTCTCATGTCCGTGTGCACGACTACTTTGTGTTCAACATTCCAAAAGAGATTTCGAACGAGGCTGCTGCGCCAATGCTCTGTGCCGGAATCACTACCTACTCGCCATTGGTGAGAAACGGTGCTGGTCCAGGTAAGAAGGTGGGAATTGTCGGAATCGGAGGCTTGGGCCACTTTGCTATCCAATTTGCCCGTGCCTTGGGTGCTGAGGTGTACGTGTTCTCGAGATCCGAGAAGAAGAAGGAGGACGCACTCAAGTTGGGAGCCGACCACTACGTTGCCACCGAGAAGGAGGGCTGGAACGAACCATTGAGAATGCAATTGGACTTCATTGTGTCCACTGCCAACTCGGCCACCGGGTTCGATCTCGGCTCGTACTTGTCGACTTTGAAGGTTGGAGGCAAGTTTGTGTCTGTTGGGTTGCCAGAGGAACCATTCACTGTTGGTGCAGGCTCGTTCATCACCAACGCCTCTTCCTTGGCCTCGTCCCACTTGGGTAACAGACAAGAGATGATCGACATGTTCAACTTAGCTGTCAAGCACAACATCGGGGCCTGGTACGAGGCCATCCCAATCTCCACGGAAGGTGTCAAGGAGGGATTGACCAAGTGTCACGAGAACAAGGTCCGTTACAGAGCTGTTCTTGTTGACTACGCCAAGCAGTTCAACTAAGCATGGACCCGGGCCGTACGGGCTATCATAACTAGGTATTTAGGAGTATATAATAATAGAGGTAGCAGTACGAAGTTGTAGGGGGGCCATGGGTGAAGTGGTTGGTACTAAGTGGGTGCTGGTATTGAGAAAGTGGGTGTGATTTACCTGGAGAGAGTGACATGTGTGCATTTATGGAGTAGCAGTTGGAGACTAACACGCATTGTGTGGGTGTACATTATTATGAATACATTACTATGGGAATTGGCGATACAGAAAATATTGCAAGAGTGGGGACGTAATTGTTGAGCGGTGGAGAATGATATAGTCGATAGAAGTGGGTAGGCTAGAGTGTAGGCTAGAGAGTATGGTTTGTAAGTCAGAGGTGGAGATGTTGGAGTGTCGGGTGAAGTATGCTGGTGTGTCCGATAAAGTGTAATGGTGAGTGTTAAGTATGTGTGAGATTCTTATCGATAGAGGTTGTCTAGAGATTTTGGAGAATGGAAAAGGTACAAATCAAAAAAACACTCACCTCTGTGGATTATGACCAACCAAGAAAACAAGGTGTTCAGGTCAGTTGAGGAGTCGAGGAGTCGAGGAGTCAAGATGTCTTGGAGTTCGAGGAGAAACTCAGTGTGGTGACCAAGCGGAGGAAGAAACTTTCTATGGAACCTAACGGACGGACTCTTTGATTTTACAAGTCTATGGTGGAGAACTGGGTGGAGAAGTCAAGGAGAAGCAAAGGGAGTCTCGGCGGAGAGGGTCAGTGTTGAGGCGAGTAGTGATGTCAAGGAGTCATCGGAGAAACTGGGTAGTTCCTGTCGACCGATGACAGTTCGGCCGATTGATTAAAGTCTGGAATAACTTTGCCGTCTACGGTTGAGTGGATAATTGAAGTGGGTTAAATGAGGCGTGAGGCTAAGAAAGTTTATTGTAGTAAGATGAGAGAGAGTGTGTGTAGTGGAGTGGCAGTAGGATGGGTGAGTGGAATAGTAGTAGGATGAGTGTGAGAGTGTGGGGTGCTTGTTTGTTAGTCAGTAGAGAATTGGAAAGTTGTAGCTGTATAGTGGCTAAATGTCAGATGGAGGTGCGTGAACGATAAATCGGAGTGAGATGTTAGGATGTATGTGAGGATGTAGGAAAGTGAAGTAAGGGTGTATGTGAAGGGTGTTTAGATGTACAGATGTATGGATGTAACAGTTGATACAGGATGTCAGGATGTGACAAAAGGAAAGTGGTGTATGGAAGAATGTACAGTGGCAATAGAGTGTAAGACAGCAGTGCATATGTGGAAAGTAAAGATCAAGCGAGTAGACAGTTTAAAGTGGAAGCCATAAAGATGACAAGCTGGAGTAGACAAGGTAGACACAGTAGACAAGGTAGACACTGAGCGACACACTCAATTATGTACAGTAGAATACTGACTACATTGGACAACTTGTCAAAGAGCGCGGTTTGTTTGGGAGCTGATATTACGAGTGATTAGAGTAAGTTGAGCTGAACCTGTGTATGTACACAGTTAACAATAATGACAAGTTGTCATGGCCAGTGACAATTATTGATAATGTCACATTACAATTGGCAGGAGAGTTGCATAGTGTTGAATGGTATGGTAGAAGATGGAGAGTGTAGACAACACAGAAGGGAGTGAGTTAGACCAAAGAGCAATAAATAGTTGAAGCTAGAGTGGAATGAATGGGGAATACAGGTAATGGGTAGATCAGAGAGAGATAGAAGAAAGTGTTGGGATGTAGTGTCACTAAAGAGTGACAGTCTACAATGTCACAGTACAAGAGCATAGTACAGTAGCACAGTACAAGAGCATAGTGTAGTAGTGCAGTACAGCAGCTAAAACCAACTGAAGACACGGTGTGCCACAGAAGTCAAAGACACATAACAAATAATCCAGACACCAATACCACTTTCCAAAGTAGGAATCAATTATCAATTATATTTACACACTACACTCTTCTAGTACAAATGTACTATTATGTACAATGGACACAGTGACAGGATACACAACAGTATACAGCTACACCTTTCTGAACAGACACGTCCAAGAGTACAGTTCACGTAGACAGGGTTTTGTAAACTTTCCAGTTTGTCTAGTTTGTCGATTCTTAGTCACTGCCAACTTCAATGGTTGATCAAGAGCAACTAACTGGTACCTGGTTCGTGCTGTTTATTACTTACCCCTACTGTTGACGATCACTGACAATCAAATGATCTGTAATAATCAGTAGCCGTGACCATCAGACAATCAGCAATAGTCAACCATTAATTGACAAATAACTCGTAAAAGACGTGTACACAGTTGCACTCAGGTGATTCGTTGAGGAAGGTCAGAGTGACTAGAAATCAAGGTTCATTGACTGTCAAACATAAAGTCCAGAGAACTTACCAATTCTAGAAGAGATCATGGGAGGGGTCGAGAATAATTGAACTTTATGAGCTAGAAGTTTGCTTGAGGAGACAACACTCCAAACGAACCCCACACCTAGTAATGGCCGCCCAAGGATACGGCACTTGAACGACAATCCCGCCTAGGATTGCTTGGAGCCGCCCAGAGCTGCGGCTGCTCAATAGTGTTGGGCAGAAAGGTCTGGCCCACAGGTCGCTTACAGGCTGCCTAGTTCCTCGATCGAGTTGCCTCAAACCCCACAAAACATACCACAATTTACCTACACCATCCAGTACCTTGAACACCGTCAATTATACCTATATCTATACCACCTATTCTAATACCACTTAAAAATACCAGTCACCAACGTAGCCTGGCCAGAGCATCCCATCTAATATCTGCCCTCATTCCCCTTGTTTCTCATTCGTAAACCTCACCAGACAGCCTCAACTCTGATCGACGACGCAAGCAACCTCAATCCGTTTCTTTTGTCATCTATTACGGGAACCTTTCTATTGTGGTCAGCCACATATGTACTTGGGCCAATCTATGTACCGGGTGCTAAATCGAAGTTAAGGTGTGGTCGTAATCTCCAAGTGAATATCTGTGACGGTATGTAAGTCGACAAGATCGCTGAGGATCGAGGATTTGCGGGGGTGACTTGAAAGAACGAATTCAACCAGAAACGTGAACTCCAATAAAAGTTAGGCTAATGTGTTCTTCTTAAACAAGTTAGCTGGAAGTCGCTAAATAATGTTTAGTGGAACAAGTTTGTATAGAGTGGTTGGAGGGTGCAAGAATTATGGGTTCAAGTTGCAGATTGACAGGAATGACATGAGACAGCTCGTTACAGTTTATGGTTGGCTGGAAAGACGGTGTGTGGTGAGGTGTAGTCGTATCTTGATGAATTGATGAATGTGAGTAAGTAAGCGGAAGTTGATGAAACGGTGGTACGCTTTAGTGGATTGTAGTGAACTGGTAGACTGGTTGATCGTGATAATCAAAGTTGTGTGTAATAAGCTTTGCAGCAGAGAACAACTTTAAGTTATACTGAGCCGTACTGGTGAGTACTGTGAGAAATCTATTGAGGACTATGGAAAGCTGGATGGATTGTGATACGGTACAATAAGCTATGATCATAATAGGAAAAAGATATCATAAAATCATGAGCTGATCATTGAATGATACATGTTGTGATTTGAAGTGGACTGTTGTGTTATACACAATAATGAACCACCAAAGAAAGTGAAACCAATGTTACAACTCTCGACGAACTACAAACCTCTACTGAACATATTATACAATTAATTAAGTGCATTTCACTAAGCGAAAGGTATATGTCATCTGATTACTATTATATCTGATTATTATTGTGTGTGTCCGTGGTGTGTGTGTGTCGTTTGGTATTTCTCATAGCTTCAACTCCTCCGGAGTAACTTTACCAAACAACTCTTGGATCAAATCATTGAGTTTATCGATTTCCTCAGTAATCTGTGACGAAACCAAGAAGTAAGAATACAACAACGCAAAGTCGTCGTCTTCGACTGAGTTGCTGCCTCTTTTCAGATTCCTCCGTACTTCTGCTAACTTTGCCAACATCCGGTCTTTAGAATGTGCAGTAGAAATCCCCTTTGAAGGTGGAGGAATTCCAAGTCGCATAGCTGAAGCCACCATGTAAAAGTTCTGTAAGATTCTGCCCTCGAGTTCTTCTCTTTCAGACTTAATGTAGTCCAAAACAAGGAATCTTCCACTGGTGAGAGCAGGATTCTCTGCAATGATCATATTAATATTGTCAAACGCATTCAAGATCAGCTCACAGCTGGAAAGCATGCTTTTATAAATGTTCTGAGGAAATGATCCTTTGAGACGAAACTCCATAGGAGCCTGTTTGCAGAACGTCTCTAACTCTCCAAAGAGATCGTGGACATGGAAATGATTGTCCTGGATTCCCACAAGCACATTTTCTGAGCCATGGCACTCGTATCTTAATGGATCGTTGTTCCAAAGAATTCCCAATTGCAAGAGAAGCAACGAAAGACCACGTTTGAGTCTTGTGCGTGCAGAATGTGGCAATATAAATGTGGTGATAAGCATGGCCCACACAATTCCTATCGACACACTGACAAATCGATGGAACCCGATTTCGTATATAATAGGACTATTACCACCTTCTCTGTCGTCTTCCTCTTCGTCCTGGGTCATACTGTAACTGTACAACGCAGTCAAATTGTAGGTAAGAAGAATGAACCGACCATAAGCGTTGAAACTCGACCATCTAAGAATAATGTAGAAAGAAGGAAGCGAAATAAGAAACCCTACAGTTGCAAGCCCCCAGCTTTGTCCTGAGAAGAACTGCCATGTCAACACTGCAGTGATTGCTCCAATAGAAGTGCCTATGATTCTCCATTTCACTGTCATTTGTGTGCCTCCTACCGATTTATTCATCATGATAGAATAGATCACAAGAGCCCACTCAAGACGCCAGCCTGCAAACCACTCTTTAGTTCTAGGAATGAATGCCAACGAAGAAAGAATAAGCGCACCGATTCCAACTCTGATTCCAAACTGGAAATCTGACGACCGGAACATACTGAAGAATCTCCATAATCTGTAACGGAACTCTGATGCTCTGTTGTCGAACCCTGGTTCTGCATCAAATAAATCGACTCTGGTTTTCTTAGGGGCACTTGTCCATAATCTAGGCCAAGTTTTAAGCCAAGTGTAAGTTCTAGGACTCTCGTTTTCAGCATACAAAGCATACTCGTCCAATAAATCTAGAACCTTGTTCAACTGATTCGAATACTCTCTCAAAGAATACGAGAAATTGAAACACGAGGCAGCCACTTCCTCTTCGTCAGCTTTCAACTCTTCTCCTTTAATGATGTTGAACAACTTCTCACTGTAGACTTTCTTCATTGCTTCAACATGTTTCTTTGCAAACAATTCTTGAGCAAGTCTAAGACTTCGGCTATACTGGAGAGTGTTGACTACAGGAAACGGTTTCTCTTGGTCAAAGGGAATATTGTCAAGGATCTCTCTGACAGTGAAAGAGAACGATTTGAGAGGAGGACCAAGGTAGTAGATGAAAAGGTTGAATAGCTGGACTGCATTAATGATCTCGGGACGATCAGAACTTGTACCGTCAGGCTGTTCAATCGGGTGATCGGTCTGTGAACTGGTCAACACTTCGTCTTCTGTTATGACTGTGCGGTTTCTTATTCCAAAGATCCCAGAACTACGAGGTGTTCCAGAAGCAGACTCGTTAGAGACAGCACTCAAAAGTCCACTGGAAGACCCGATCGGTTGAATCAAGCCTCGAGTCTCTTGTAGAAGTCGCCATTGCATGTCGGCACTGTTCTTGAGACCAGCCAAGTATCTGAACAACAACGAGCTTAAATCGACGATCTGCAGTAACATATGGTACTCTTGTTCCTTGCCACTAACGTAGAGTTCGTACTTTGTTTCCTCAAGACCCGTCCTTAGTTTTTTGATGTTGGCTTTTAAGAGACCTTGGATCTTGTTGATGGCTTCTTCATGAGTGTCTTTACCACTAAGAAACTTATCAGTTAAAAGAGACAAGGAATCGCTCATTAGGTAGTAAGAATTGTTGAGATCTCGTTTCAAAGAGTCAAGGGCACTTGTAGGCCAGAGTGTGTAACATATTACAATAGATATAAGAGCACCAAACACCACGATCAAGAACACAGAGTATAATCTATGGATATTAATATGACCGCCGTCACGACTTCCTTCTTTGACAATTGTCGAGATCATAGATGTGGAAGCTAAGGAACAGGCAACGTTGAACGTCTGCTTGTTGATCTTCTGTTTCACTACAGATACCACACTTAACGCAGCAGATATCACAATGACGTTCACCATATAACTATAAGCATCTTCACCGTTGTCGTACATTGTACGAGCAATCACAGAACATAAGATACTCACTGAGAAACTGAAAGTAAGCGAGAACACAATGAACATGATCAGCTGGTGCATTGAACCTTTGGACCGTGAAGGATGGAAGTACACTGCAACGGTTGCCACCAAATGTTTACCGTCACTGGTTCCTAATAAGTTGGCTATCGGTGTCAAATAGACAGCTAGCGAGGCTATGAAGTATGCTATCGAACATTTTAATACTTCTTTTGACACAAATTGCTGTGGGTAACCGACAAGTCGTCCGACAACCAAGCGAGCTTTCTGGAAAAAACTGAGCCGTGTAGCTGGGTACCCAGTCAATGAAGCAGTATCAAATTCAGAGTCGGCAGTGGTTATTGGTTGGATAAGAGTGAACCCTCTGGATGAAGACTCTCCGGTCTCAGGAAGAATCACCGAACTGTTACCTATAATCCTGGTATAAATCTCTTCCAATTGGAACTGGTCAGGATCCTGATTGGAAAGCAGAGACACGTCAGAGGTCCGGCGCATAAGCACCGAGTTCCTGGAGTGCGAACGCAATAGCTGACCGATAGGTGAAGTCATGGCCCATTACCTTGGGATTAGAAATGATGAGCAGAGGTTATATGGGGAGGTCACGTGGACGGAGGGATTGGGTTTCTGAGCCAAGAAAAGGCGGAGCAGAAGTGGGGTGGGTGGGAGGCGGTAGTGAGGTTTTTAGGCGGGTTGGTTATAAATATTGGGCGGCTGAGTTTGACACTCTAGGCGGGTGTAGCCGTGCGTAGGCGGGTTTGTGAATGCAAAGAGATTTCGGGTCTTAGACGGGCGTCAGATAATGCAAGGTGGGTGCAGAAGGAGCGAGTAAGAATTGGACTGAGAACGAGTCGAGGAGGGTTTGGGCGGGGGGTAGTATCTTTGGGCGGGTATTCTCAATTTGCGGTAGGCGGGTTGGGCGGTGACTCAGTGGAGGTTAGGCGGCTTGGTGAAGATTTACAGACTGCAACGAACGAGAAAACAGTAAGGCAAATGTTATATAGGAGATTGTCCGTTGGTTAGAGAACGTCACCATGTCAAGTGCGTGAGAAATCATGAATGGACAATGTAAAATATAATATTAGTTTGAAAGCAAACAAGTAAAGGAAAGAAACAAAAGAGTTAAATTCACTCTAGCTCATGTGTATGGTCCAATAGATTGAACTGTGTTAGAATTGTCTCTATGAGTTCACTGCGTAACTTTTCCGTGGGTTCAAGAAATCAGTAGAGCTCCCAAGTATTTACGCGAGTGCATTCGAAGAAAAACAAAAAACAAAAACAAAGCCAGTAGCACGGTGGATAGTAAACAAGCAAGGAGTTGATTCACTGAGTTTGATCCTGAATATTTATGGCCAGAAACATTTTATTTGTTTGTTTTTATTATTGAATAGGAAATTTGCTAGTGAATATAATAGAATTAGTGAAGAACCAAGAGTTAGAGGGTTGAACTAGAAGAAAGCTGAGTACTTGAAGGATCACGAATAGTCCCATCAGAGAATCAGCCAGAGTGCCAATCAAAGTTTCAACAGTACCAACAGCAGCGTACTGATCAAACAATTCATATAATAGCACCACAGCAAACACCGCTACCAAATACAAACAACATTGATCTACAATGAGCCACAGAATAGAAGAAGAGTTCAAAGCAATAAGCTCAAGTATAGAGAGTCTAAGCAAACAGACTGCTGCTCAGACTCAGGACGAATCACAGTTGAAAGATGAACTAGAGAAATTGAAATCGATCAACGAGATGCTTGAGAACGTGTCAGGAAGTCTTGAGTCGGTGGAACACAATGTGACTAAAGTATACGAAGGATTGAAAGTCACTAATGAATTGATTGATAGATGGGCCAAGATCACAGTAAAGAATAATGATATATCTCGATTACTTATGAGTGATCATGAGTCTCATAAATGGCAGGGGTCTACCAAAGATAGTCTCAATTACAAGAAAAGACAAACGCGATACAATAACCTACTACAGAAGTACAATAATTTGAAAGCGAAGCAGGAACAAGAGCAATTGAAAAAGAAGAAGATTCAGGATTCTCACAGGCAGAAGAGAACTACAAGAACAGAAGAAGCAAGAAGACGAGTAGGAAGCTCGAGAATTGGCAAGCGATGAGTGATAGTATTGTACTGTTTGAGTGATACACGATACAAATGACATACGGTTGAAATGACGACCCATTTCATGAAGAATTCTAGACTCTGCTTACGATGCGCAGTAAACTAGTACACACTATTATGTGGTATGATTTGCTAGGTGGTACGTGTGTTATGTATCTTGATTGTGGTACGTGAATATGTTACGGGCCACTTACTGTGTACGTGCTTTACCATGAACTCTGTCAATAATAATTGTCCAGACACAGCATTGTTACTGCATAAGCAAAAAACTCCGTACAAAGAGCCATACCAGAGGAAACTTGTTCTGATAATCTTCTGCCCTCAGTGACTGACAGATAACTGATGGAATAAGCTTGAGAAACTACACATGCCTTGTGAGAATTGCTAATCTTGCTTGTGGCTCTGTGATTTTGATCTCCTACAAATGAAAGTCAATTAATAAGAAAGAAGATTACAATACTTGTTGATATTAGATGATTACAGTTACTGTTAGACACCAAGTTACTCGCTCACACTTAACAATCGTAGAATCTAATAATTGGAACTTCAAAAAGACTCAAAAAAGTTCCAGCCTTCAACAAATTCCTATTTCATCCTAATCAACATCTATAAATAAACATTCATTCTTGATCTCAGAACTTTAACCAATTTAGTCAAGCGATTTGAAATACTGTGTATGGTGTATGCGAAACTCATCGCTTACCCGGCCGAAATATATTTTTATTCACAAATTTTTTTTGATTACCTTTCTATATACTTAGACATCCAGCAAAAGAATAAATGAGTGAGAGACCTAAGAAGAAAGCTAAGCTCAGTGTCAGTGTGGCAGAGCAAGAGGCCGAGGAGGCAGAAGCCAAATTGGAGTCTTTGGGAGGGTTACACGAGGAAGGAAGTCTCAAAGTGCACGATGAAGGTGAATTTGCAGGCTTGAAACCTCATGAAACTACTGCTAAGGACGGCCAACGATTAGAAAATGGTCCAATTAACGGGTTTACGGGACGCAAGTTTACCCAGAAGTATTTTGATATATTGAAGGTTCGTAGAGATTTGCCGGTGCATGCACAAAGAGACGAGTTTCTTCAGATGTACCACAGCACGCAAATCATGGTTTTTGTGGGAGAGACTGGGTCTGGTAAAACCACCCAGATTCCTCAGTTTGTGCTATACGACGAGATTCCTCATTTGAAGGGGTTGCAGGTGGCGTGTACTCAGCCGAGAAGAGTTGCAGCTATGTCTGTGGCCAAGAGAGTGGCAGACGAGATGGATGTGACTTTGGGAGAAGAGGTGGGTTACTCGATCCGTTTCGAGAACTGTACTTCCAACAAAACCATCTTGAAGTATATGACCGACGGTATGTTGTTGAGAGAGGCCATGGAAGACCACGAGTTGTCTCGTTACTCCTGTATTATATTGGATGAGGCGCACGAACGGACGTTGGCTACAGACATATTGATGGGACTTATCAAACAGGTGACCGAACGTCGTCCAGATTTGAAAGTGATTGTGATGTCGGCCACTTTGGACGCTCAGAAGTTTCAAGGGTATTTCAACGATGCTCCGTTGTTGGCTGTGCCTGGTAGAACTCATCCGGTTGAAATATACTACACTCCAGAGTACCAGCGAGACTACTTGGACTCGGCTATTCGTACTGTGCTCCAGATCCATGCCACTGAGGACGAGGGCGATATTTTGTTGTTCTTGACTGGTGAGGAGGAGATCGAAGAAAGTTGTCGTAAGATCTCGTTGGAGGCTGATGAGTTGATCAGAGAACAGAGCTGTGGTCCTTTGAAAGTGTATCCATTATACGGATCGTTGCCTCCTCATCAACAACAAAGAATCTTTGAACCTGCACCTGAGCCGTTGACTCCAAACGGAAAACCTGGTAGAAAAGTGATTGTGTCGACCAATATTGCAGAAACTTCGTTGACCATCGACGGAATTGTGTATGTGGTTGACCCGGGGTTCTCGAAACAGAAAGTGTACAACCCTCGGATCAGAGTCGAGTCGCTCTTGGTTTCTCCTATTTCCAAAGCTTCTGCTCAACAGAGAGCAGGAAGAGCTGGACGTACTCGTCCAGGTAAATGTTTCCGGTTGTACACCGAGGAAGCATTCAAGAAAGAATTGATTGAACAGTCGCACCCTGAGATTCTTCGGTGCAACTTGGCAAGCACAGTGCTTGAGTTGAAGAAATTGGGAATCGACGATTTGGTGCATTTTGATTTCATGGACCCTCCTGCTCCAGAGACAATGATGAGAGCTTTGGAAGAACTCAATTATCTCACGTGTTTGGACGACGACGGAAACTTGACTGCTCTTGGAAGATTGGCGTCGATTTTCCCATTGGATCCTATGTTGGCGGTGATGTTGATTGGGTCGCCTAAGTTCGACTGTAGCAACGAGATCTTGACGATTGTCGCCATGCTCAGTGTTCCAAACGTGTACTTGAGACCTCCATCTGCCAGAAAACAAGCAGACGACGCCAAGGCACAGTTTGCACATCCTGACGGTGACCATTTGACGCTTTTGAACACTTACCATGGATTCAAGAGTGACGACGCCAAACTCGAGGGCCAAAGAGGTTGGTGCCGCAACAATTTCTTGTCGTACCGGTCGTTACAGAGTGCCGACAACGTCAGAAAACAGTTGCAGCGGATCATGGAGTCACACTGTATTGATCTTGTGTCGACCGACTACGCAAACAAGAAGTATTTTGACAATATTCGTAAAGCTTTGACGTCTGGGTTCTTCATGCAAGTTGCCAAAAAGAAGTCTGGGTCCAAGGGATACTTGACTGTGAAAGACAACCAAGAGGTGTTGATCCATCCAAGTACAGTGATGTCGCAAGAGAGCGAGTGGGTGATCTACAACGAGTTCGTGTTGACCAGCAAGAACTATATCCGTACTGTGACAAGTATCAGACCAGAGTGGTTGTTTGAGTTGGCACCAATCTACTATGATTTGGACAATTTCCAGAAAGGTGATGTGAAGTTGAGTTTGAAACGGATCAAGGACCGCAGAGACAAGATGTCGAGATTGGCATAAGCGGTGGGACTTTCATCTTGAGGGAGGGCTCATGAGACTTGTATCTATGCATTATGTATATTTAGGATAATAGATTGACGTACTACAAGTTGTGGTGATTTGATGTGTAGTTTTAGTTGAGAAGGAGTGGGTGGAAAGCAGTGTGGTCGTTGAAGTGGAGTTACAGATTGGGTGGGCAATAGTGAGTGATGTTGCATTAGCAAACAGAGTAGTCACAGAGAGTATTAGGCATAAAGATTGAGCAATACAGAATCAGTGCTACAAGTAAGTGATCGTATAAAGTAAGCATGGATTTAGAAGTACCGTAATTCAGTAAGACTGCGATCGAGGGACTGTGATTCATAGAGCAGCCCGTATGAATAAGTATACTGTCTAACAGTCACAAGTGTAAGTCATCAATAAGTATTAAATTCGTGCTGCACCTCTGTAGTCCCCTTTTCAACCATCTTGAATGTCTCCAGGACTCGGGTGCAAAAATTATGGATGTAAGAATGTGTTGTGCTTATGTATATGAGCAAACGTTGAGAAATCACCACCAAAACCCCACATCATATATTCTCCACAGACTTTGTCGTCTTCCAATTCTCCACCATATCATTTATTATCACGTCGGCAACCTCCCGTTTCAATATTTCTGTCTTGAAAGTTTCTGACTGCACCAACAATTTCAAGATATGCATACAATTAGGATACACTATGTATTTGACATTCTCGGGAAGCGACCAGTAATTGTAAAGATACTTCAAGTAATGTAAAAACTTCTCGTCTTCCAAGTACTTGTTCTGAGCCAAATAATTCAAATAATTAAGATTAGATAATGACTGGACAAACTGGTTGTTAGTTGAGTGGCTCGTTAGAATTCAGAACTGAATCAATACTACTTACTTCTAGTTCGATTTCCCATCGAGTAGGTGGGATTTCAGGAGGAGGTTCTTGGTCGTTGACTTCATTCTGGTCTTCTGGTTTTTCACTCATATTGAAATAGGATTGTTAGATTGTTGCAGTAGCTGAATAGTTGTTGAGCAGTTGTCAAGTAGTTGTTGATTGAGGGCAGTAGAAAGCTAGTTTGTTCAATTGATAATGGTTCCTTATTATGTTATTATCAGGTTGAAGTTCTGGATTCTAGCAATGTATTTATTATTTATTACCCCAAATTTCCACCGTCTTTCTAAATATTTCTTGGTTTCGTTGTTTAATGATGATAATTAGTGCCTTCCTTTGGTATGGACAGTACTGGCAATTGTCTGAAATAAATCAATTCGATTAAAAAAGGTGCATGCAATCGGTTCCCAGATCCAACTAGAAGCAGTATAGACAATACAACGATAGAACAACGGAAGCATCATTTAACTTGAAAATAAAACTCAGAAATAAAAGCAGAAACTTGAAATAAAACTCTAAGATATCATATTTATAGCTCTCATAATTGTTGTTCTATATATGTGTGCTATGGTGTACTTGTTGAAGCTAACAGTCAATACACTCTCCTACAAGATTACAACCTCCAACCCAACTCCAACCCAACTACACTTCTTAACTTCACTCAACTACTAATAATACATTAACGATATTCACAAAATGCAAAAACATGCCTAAAGTACCTATCTACTGGAAACAGTCTGCCTCGGTCACAGTCTCTGAAACACTCTAAGGTAATCTCTCCAGAATCGCGTCGACCTACTCCCTTGGCAACATGTATACTCCCCGTCTCATAAATTGCTAGACCGTCATCGACGAGTCTTCTTGCGGTGGCACCTTGTCGATCTCCTGGTCGTTGCTCACGGCAAACTGTCTTTCAGAAGTCAGTGGAGTGAAAGGAGTCAGGTCAGCTTTCCAAACAAGCGGCTTGTTGATCAGTTCAGAACGACCTTCTGGATGCTTGAACAAACAGAACTTGTTCTTACAGTTGACTCCGTATTTACACTCCTGTGCCAACGGATGGCTGAAGTAACAGTCGATCCGAGTACAGTTCTCACCGTCTCTGCAGAGCACAGGGCTACTAGCATGACGGAACTTGCACCGAGGATTGAGACACCGCGATCCAAACTTGCACTGTTCCAACGAAGGCTGTTCTTGCTGTTGCATGGCCGACGCCAACTTGGCGATCTTGTTCAAAGCAGCAGTCTTACCAGATGGTCTGAAATTCTGAGTTGCAGCACCAGATCCAACCACTTCTTCCTTGGTCTTGTAGTTTGGATGGCACTTGACACAGCCCGGGTCGGCACAGTCTTTACCAGCAGGACACCATTCCCACACAGAGATCTCTTGCGACTGGTTGGCCTTGGTTGGATGTGCGTATCTACAGTTAATCATGAAACAGTTTGCGCCCTTGTGGCACTTGCCGATGCCGTTCTGCTGCTCCAAAAGCTGCTGGTTCTCCTGTCTCTTCTGCTCAAACTCCGCCTTGGTCTTGGCCAACTCGGCAATAAGCTCGTCGTCTTCACCAGGATGCAAGAAATTACACGTTCCTGGTGGGTTCGGACAGTTCGGATACTGGAAACACGTCTTGGTAGGGTGTGCCCACATACAGTCCTTGAAACTGCAGTGCGGAAACTTCTTACATCTGCCCTTCTTCTTGCCGGAGTCGTTCAACAAATCCGTCAACGCCTGTTGCAACTGCACTGCACTGTTAGCATTGAAGTTTGGTCTGCGGACACCCCCTTTACGAATCCCTCCGTGGGCACCCCTCGTGGCGTTGAACCCTCTTGGATGTTTAGGTCTCTCTTGTCTCAAAGACTGCTGAGCAAAAGGACTGACGGTATTACTGAAAGCAGACTGTGGAGCCACTTGTTCAGTAGAAGCTCCAGCAGAACTAGTGCGTAACCCTTCAAGATCTTGGAACAACTGTCCGACGAAATCCTGAGAAATCGCTTCTCCACTAATCGAAGACAACTCTTCGACAATCTGTTGTGGCGTTCTGTTGTTCGAGATCAACACCACAATAAATTCGGCAATATCATTTCGAGTCTCTTCACTGACATTGGCAGCAGTAAGCTTCTGCAACGTCAACTCGTAGAACTTGCGTCCTAATTCACTGTCAACTTCTAACACTTGATGTTCCGACATGTTGGTGTGATAATTTGTAATGTCTAACGTCTCTGTTTGCATTTCAAGCAAAGATAATTTTTCCACGGGTCACATGGGGTAGTCACGGTTGTGAGCGCATGACCGTAGTCACGTGTGCCCCGACGATTTGTAAACACCCGAACACTGGTGCATGGATGTTGATATGTGCGGATGTGCAGGTGTACAGATGTATAGGTGTACAGGTGCACAGATGTCCGGTTGCATACGTAAGCTCTGTGTCAGCAAATTTTCGGCACGTGCCCGGCCACTCACCATCATCTGAGCGCAAACTTGTTTCGTACTTCTTGAGTTATCTAGGTCAATGACTCTGGTATACAAGGCGTTCTATGACTATTTATTAGTAGCCGAAGGAGCTGTTTCTGTTGCCAAGGGGGCTGCTCAGTTGGCAGGACCTCGAGGGAAACACTGGCTTGATCACTCGCTTGGGTATCAGGCTTATCAGAGGCAGAAGCAGCAAAATGATATCTATGGGATGGCGTGGCAAAAGCGTCGGGAAGTTTCAAGTGTCGAGACTTCCGGGGTGTCTGTTGGGGATGTAGGAAACGGTATTTCCGGGATAAAAGGAGAAATAAGGCATGATAGTGCTGTTAAAACAACAGGATCTGGTGTATCTGGTAACGACAAGTTTATCGGGAAGACACATGAATCTAAGCGGATGTTTTCTACTGCCAGTTATGCTAGACAAAAAAGTGGTGGAGATGCCAGTGGAGACGGCAGCGGTGGTGGGAAGGTTATTGGTGCGAAAGTGGCTCCAGAGTTTGCGATGGAAAGTTCCGCGGTGCCGAGCTCTCGTTTGGGCCGGATCTTTCACTACGGAGCGTTGGCGGCGTCGATGAGTTTGGGGGCTGCCACCGAGGGCATACGCCGGGCAGCCGTCCAGTCGGACGAGACGTCATCGTTGTTTCTTTCCCCTCGAAACATCGAGCGGATGGCCAAACGGTTGTCTCGGATGCGCGGAGCTGCGTTGAAGATCGGGCAGATGATGTCGTTCCAGGACGCGCTGTTCTTGCCTGCCGAGATCCAGCAGGTGTTGCTTCGGGTCCAGAACCTGGCACATTACATGCCTCCAGGGCAGTTGGAAGAGGTGATCCGAGGGGATTTGGGTAGTGACTGGAGACGTAAAAACTTTGCGTCGTTTGAAGATGTTCCTATGGCAGCAGCGTCGATTGGTCAGGTGCACGAGGCAGTGACTCGCGAGGGCCATACGAAGGTGGTTGTGAAAGTGCAGTACCCTGGAGTAGCCGACAGTATTGACTCGGACTTGAACAATATACTTTTGTTGTTGACTGCGTCGCGACTCTTGCCAAAGGGGCTTTTTCTTCAGAAACTGATTGCCAACGCGCGGATCGAGTTGAAATGGGAATGCGACTATGTGCGGGAGGCCCAGAACATTGTGCGGTTTGGCGAGTTGTTGCGCAAAGACCCGGTGTTCAAAGTTCCAAAAGTGTTTCACAACTTAAGCGGGCCGCACGTGCTCACCATGGAGAAGATGGAGGGCACTGAAATCATCAAGGGCGACTGGGATCAAGAGACTCGTAATTGGATCGCCACTAATATCATGCGGCTCTGCTTGCAAGAGATTGCTGAGTTCCGGTTCATGCAGACCGATCCAAACTGGGCCAATTTCTTGTACAACGAAGAATCCAAGACCATTGAGTTGTTGGATTTCGGAGCGTCGATTGAGTACGGCAAGGATTTCATTCGGCATTATGTGAAATTGTTACGGTCTGCTGCTAATGGAGACAGAGACGGGGTTGTCAAGTACAGCAAACTCTTGGGGTACTTGTCAGGCATGGAGACTCAGGCCATGACAGACGCACATGTTGAGTCGATTCTTGCTTTGGGCGAGCCGTTTTCGAAGGCTAACAACGGCGTGCCTTATGATTTTTCGCAACAGACCGTCACCGATAGAGTGAGGGGCAAGATCGGGCTCATGTTGAACGAACGGTTGAGTCCTCCACCTGAGGAAACCTACAGTTTGCACCGCAAGTTCAGCGGGGTGTTTTTGCTATGTGCCAGATTGAATGCCACGGTGCCATGTGAGCAGTTGTTTGGCAAGATCTTTGGCTTCGAGGCCCTGCACTAGGCCAACGGGATGCTGCTGCAGCGTGCTCGGTCCAGTGGCATGCGTTGATCATTGGCGGATCGCAGTGGTCTGGCTGTAAATACTACGATATATATAACACGAGCCATGCTCATGCTTGAAAAAATATCCCCCAGAGGATTATAATCACCGACCAACGGCCCCTAAGCCTGTAGACAGCCGCCCTTGGCCATGCCGGCCGCTGGGATCCGGCCTCGCTGGTGGCAGAAAAAAATCCGACCATTCTATTGGCCGATGGCATCACGAGTCGCTGGCACCGATTGTGCATGCCGAAAAAGAAGCAATTTTTTTTCTGCCAGCAAACACATCACAACAGCCAGATCCAAGGTGGCACCCGCACTAGAGCAGACGACAGGCATCGCAACGGCAGCTAGCAGATTGTGACCGTGATCTTGTGTGTTTCTTAGGACAGAACTCGACTGCGCGACTTTTGGGGAACCGATACGCGTGAGATTTTCACTAGAGCAGGGGCACACACCACCCTGATAGCATCGACAGGTAAACACAAGCACCAGTAGGACCGCACCCAGCCAAGTGTTCGACAGTGCCGGGGCGTGCTCGACAGACCTAGAATATATAAATAGACGGCTTTGCATTGTTGCTGGAGCCAGACGTGGACCATGACCGGCGATTTGCCCAGCGAGATGTTGGAGGACCCGGAGCTCTATGGGCTCCGACGGTCGCGACGGGCTCACACCCAGACGTATACTGCCGAGGAGCTGAGCGACGAGGAGCCGGTGGCGCGACGTAAGAGACTGGTGAAGCCGGGGCCCAAGTACCTGGAGGAGGACGAGGCCAGTGAGGACGAGTACACCGTGGGGAAGCGTAAGAAGAAGCAGCTGGCAGCCGAGGTCCGGTTCTCGACCCGTAACAACAACAAGAGTGTGAACTACACGATCGAGGACGACGAGGAGGAGTTTCTTGAGAGCGAGCCTGAGAACGGATGGTACGAGTACCCAGCAGGTGTGCCGGAGCCTCTGACCTCTGAAGGCATTGATCAAGTGATGAACCACCGGATAGTGTTGGACGACGAAGCAGAGGACCGGTTGGACACGGTGGAAGAACAGATGGAAGGCACTGCTGCTGGCGAGGAGTTGGCCCTGCGATTGCGTGCTCACAAAGAGAAAGTGGCAGCTCGTGAACGAGAGGTCGGGCTTGATATCAACGAGATCAAGGCACACTATGTGTTTTTGGTGAAATGGAACGAACGGTCGCATCTCCACAACACGTGGGAGAAGTATGCTGATGTGGCGGGGATGAGAGGGATCAAGAAGATCGATAACTATATCAAGCAGTTTATTGTGGCTCCGTTGGAGTTTAAGAGCGACCCTGGAATCACCCGTGAGGAGTTGGAACAGCTTTCGTTGGAAAGAGAACGTAAGGTCGGAGAGATTGGCGAGTACAAACGCATCGAACGTATAGTTGATTCTCGTAGAGAGTACCAGCCAGAGACCGGCGAGAACGAGTTGCAGTACTTTGTCAAGTGGCGCAGATTGAACTACGACGAATGTACCTGGGAGAACGCTCAGACAATCGCAGAGTTGAGTCCTGTGCAAGTGGACAAGTTCCAGAACAGAGTGCGACTGAAGATCTTGCCCAACTTGTCTGCACACTACGGACTGCAGCGGCCTCCGTTTGAGAAGTTGGTGAGCCAGCCCGTGTTCATCAAGAACGGAGAGTTGAGAGATTTCCAGTTGACCGGGTTGAACTGGATGGCGTTTCTCTGGTCTCGTAACGAGAACGGGATCCTTGCCGACGAGATGGGACTTGGAAAAACCGTCCAGACCGTTGGGTTCTTGTCGTGGTTGATCTACGCCCGTCGTCAGAACGGTCCACATTTGGTGGTGGTGCCGTTGTCTACCATGCCTGCTTGGCAAGAGACGTTTGACAAATGGGCTCCTGACGTCAACGTGATCTACTACATCGGTAACACCAAGAGTCGTAAGACAATACGTGACTACGAATGGTACCAGGGCAACCGTAAACCGAAGTTCAACGTGCTCTTGACCACTTACGAGTACGTGTTGAAAGACCGCAGTGAATTGTCGAGTTTCAAGTGGCAGTTCTTGGCCGTCGACGAAGCTCATCGTTTGAAGAACGCAGAGAGTTCGTTGTATGACGCTCTTGGATCCATCAAGGTCAACAACAGACTTCTTATCACAGGAACTCCGTTGCAGAACAATATCAAAGAACTTGCTGCGTTGGTCAACTTCTTGATGCCGGGCAAGTTCACCATTGACCAGGAGATCGACTTTGACACTCCTGGCCAGCAGCAGGAGGAGTACATCCGAGGTCTTCATAAACGTCTCCAGCCGTTCATCTTGCGTCGGTTGAAGAAAGACGTCGAGAAGTCGTTGCCTTCCAAGACCGAACGGATTCTCCGAGTGGAACTCTCGGATCTCCAAACACATTACTACAAGAACATCTTGACCAAGAACTACGGGGCCTTGAACCAGGGTTCTAAGAACGGTCTGATTTCTTTGCTCAATATCATGGCTGAGTTGAAGAAGGCTTCCAACCATCCTTACCTCTTTGACAATGCTGAGGAACAGGTGTTGATTAAAGCCGGCTCTTCTTCTCGTGAGAACATTTTCAGAGGTTTGATTATGTCCAGTGGAAAGATGGTGCTTTTGGATAAGTTGCTCACTCGGTTGAAGAAGGACGGTCACAGAGTGTTGATTTTCTCGCAGATGGTGCGGATTCTCGACATTCTTGGTGACTACTTGTCGATTAAAAACTACAACTTCCAACGGTTGGACGGAACGGTTCCGTCGTTCCAGCGTCGGATTTCTATTGACCATTTCAATGCGCCGGACTCCAAGGACTTTGTGTTTCTCTTGTCGACTCGTGCCGGTGGTCTTGGTATCAACTTGATGACCGCCGACACCGTGATTATCTTCGACTCTGACTGGAACCCCCAGGCAGATCTCCAGGCCATGGCTCGTGCCCATCGTATTGGACAGAAGAACCATGTCATGGTGTATCGGTTTGTTAGTAAGGACACCGTGGAGGAGCAAGTGCTTGAGCGTGCTCGTAAGAAGATGATCTTAGAGTACGCCATCATCTCCTTGGGAGTCACTGACACTGGAGGTACCAGCAAAGTCAAGAGCGAGCCTTCGGCCAGCGAGTTGAGTGAGATCTTGAAGTTTGGTGCGGGCAATATGTTCAAGGCCAAAGAGAACCAGAAGAAACTTGAGGACTTGAACTTGGACGACGTGTTGGACCACGCCGAAGACCATATTACGACTCCTGACTTGGGCGAGAGTAATCTTGGAGGCGAGGAGTTCTTGAAGCAGTTCGAGGTGACCGACTACAAGGCGGACGTCGACTGGGACGACATCATTCCCGAAGAGGAGTTGAAGAAGCTCAAGGAGGACGAGAAAAAGAAACAGGACGAGCGGTTCATGCAGGAGCAAATGCAGATGTACGCGCGCCGTGAGCAGGCGTTGAAGAACATGAAGAACATGTACGACGGCGAAAGTGACGAGGACGACGGACGCAAGCAGAGACTCAAGAAACGTAAGTTGACCGAGAGCCATGCCTTGAGCGAGAAGGAGATCCGCGGCATCTACAGGGCGATCTTGAAGCTGGGCGACATCTCGTTGATTTGGGACCAGTTGGTGGAGGACGGGAGTTTGAGCAACAAGCTGCCGCAGCTTATGCGCAGCGTGTATGAGCAGATGATCGAGAAGTCCAAGGAGTTGATCAAGGCTGAGGACGAGCGTCGTGGCAAGGCCTTAAAAGAACTTGAGCGAGCCGCGTTGGACCAGAAGCTCAACGAGACCAAGGGGGTGAAAAAGGAGGGCGACAAGGACGCGGTGGCCTTGTGGAAACTCAAGCGGAAGGAACACAAGGCTATCTTGTTTGACTTCCAGGGTGCTAAGAACTTGAACGCCGAGCTTATCATCAACCGTCCGTTGGATATGAAACTTATCAAGGACACGATTGACGGCAAGTCGGTGAGCGAGTTCAAGTTGCAGCGCACTCCTAAGAACGCCCACGGCTGGAACTGCGAGTGGACATCACACGACGACGAGATGTTGTTGTTTGGTATCAACAAGTTCGGGTACGGCCTGTGGATCCAGATCCGAGACGACCCAGTGTTGGGGCTCGGCAACAAGATGTTCTTGAACAACGAGACCTTGAAGAAAGAAACCGTCAACGACAAGGGCGAGGTCAAGGTCAAGGAGATCCGTAAGGTGCCTAACTCTGTTCACTTGGGACGTCGTGCCGACTACTTGTTGACGTTGCTCCGTGGTGAGGACGAAGACGACACTACCAGCAGTGCCAACGGTACTCCTGGTCCTCTGAAGAGAACCAAGAAAACCGTGCGGCAATCGACTCCTGAGGTCAAGAACCATGTGAAGAAGGATCCGGAGTTGAAGAAGAAGAAAGCTGAGTCGCATCTTTCTAACGGAAAGCCAATCAGTATTAAGAAGATTAGTACTGAGAAGGATCAGTATTCCGACTACGAGAGTATGGACGACGAGTTGTGCAAGGACCGGTTGGCACCTGTGAGAAACTCGTTGAAACGACTCAGAAAGGGCGACAGCGGACTTGGCCGTAAGGAGTGGGCTCAGACTTTGAAGAAGGAGTTGATCACGGTGGGCGACCACATTGAGCAGCAGGTGGCTTCGTTGAGCAGTGAGGAGGCAGACAAATCTCGTAGACATTTGTGGTTGTTTACTAGTTACTTCTGGCCGATCAAGGTGAGCAGCAAGAAGATCACCAGCATGTATAAGAAGTTGAAGCAGCAGTCCAAGTAAAGTTGCTTTGTTGTTAATGGTGTTGGTTGTGGCTGGCTGTGTTGGTGAAGTTGGAGACCGCAAGAGATTACATATTAGTCAAATGAATGATAATTATTAGGCTGAGTAGATGCTGAGGGTGTGCGCCTCGAAGAATAGAGAATAGTTTGTCAGTTTATGTTAGTGATTGTCTTGTCGTTGCTGTTTTGTCGGCGGCCTCGAACGTGGGTTGGCATGTTTTGGCTTGGTGATGAAATAGGTGTACAACTTACTGACAGATCTTTCAAACCATACTTGAATCTGATATCTGAGTTTCTGGTAAAATGAAGATCTGTTTAATTGCTGTGGAATGGTACGGAGTTTGTTCTTGATGAATTGAGAGATTAAAGATGAAATGAGTTGGAATAGTGCACTGTTGAAAAGAAACCTTATGCGGCAAAGAGGGTTGCCGGTTAAAAGAATACAACGGAAGGTGATAGACTACGAGTCAATTGAACAGCAGCAAGACTCTTTGAAGCAAATGACTGTCGGTGGAGATCAATTGTTGACTGGTATGCTTTTTGGTGAGTGATTGTTGTTGTTGGGAAATGGAGCACTCACGCTGCAGTGAACCAATGTGGGTGGACGGAACAGAAGAAGATTTCCGCAGTGACAAGCCACTTTCGGTTCCTGAGAAATTGAGGCTGTATTGGAACATGGGGACTCTGGTTAGTGAGTGGAAATATTTGGAAGGGGTGCGAATCATTGCGCGACTGGACGGTATGTTTGTGGTGGTGGGGGGACCCAATTGCGGAACTGAGGTTTGTTCACGACCAAAGCAACAGTAAACAATGCTAGATTCTGAACAATGGGAAAAGCAATTGGGATACAGGATTTAGAGCTCAATTGAGGGTATTGGGCGATAGTAGGTTGGCGGAAGGTCGGTACAGATGGGCAATTTGCAAAGCTTAGTTGCCAGGGTCTAGACCAAATGAAGGTTGGCGCTAAAATGCTGCCGTGTGGAATGCAGTGAGCAAACAACACTGGGAATGGTGAAACCAGATTAGCTGTTTTGATTTCCAAGCAATTGAACAGGATTCAGTGAACCTTAGACGTAGCAGAGACGGCGGAGCTGGACCCCAGTTGCCGGATATGGTTTGATGCAGTAGCTGGCAAGTTGTGGCAGCCAGAGACCGATGGAGCAACTGAGTACCAATGCAATTTATGTAGATGGATTAAAATGAAGGAATACTCAGTGAGTGAGATTTTCTGGAAGAAAAGTTGTGTTGATTAGTGGCAGTGTGGGTTGAAGGATCCGACTACGATGCTGCGTGTTGTGGGTAGAAAAGTGTACAGAGGGACATTTTTGGGCGGGGTACAACGTCGCGGAGACTCGAATAACGGCCGGAACAGGTTTTTCCAACGACTAGTTGGCACCAGGGGAATTTAAAGAAGCTTGGGGCTAAAGCCGATGGAGGTGGGAGTTCCAGGTGTTATTCCATGTCGATATGTGGGTAGAAGCGTGCGGGAAGCGGAGCTATGGCAGGCGTCCAAAGACGGAGAGCTAAGACTAGCGGAGGTTTCAAGGGGGGATTGTTTGAATGGGAGAGACAAAGGGAAATCCGATTAGTTTAGCCGATCACAAAACGCGGTCGGTCATTGGTGGGTGCCGTCACTTGATGCCTGTGTCAGGTTTAAAGTGGGTGGTACCTTAGACTTTTCCGAGACATAAGTTAGACATCGAGGCAAGAGCCAAGGCTAAGCATAAAGTGAAAACAAGTATTTTTAGCCCAGGAAAGTTATAACCGGGAATGTGAGAAGTTCAGGTTCGGTGACGGTGTGGGATTAGAGTCGGTGCGTTAATGAAGTGTCTGTGATATGTCTGTGATATGTCTTGGAGATTGTCGGAGTGACAGTGGTGAGTCTGACGTGGGCAAAGGTGTCTGAGACTGCTGGATGTTTTTGGGAAAAGTACGAGAGTTAAGTGACGAGGGTGCGAATAGGGGAATATCCCTGGAGGATGAAGTAGGAGAATGAACATGTGAGTAGGTATTAAAGAAGTAGAGAAAGAGAAAAGTAAAAGAGAGTAGATAATAGAAGCAAAGTGGAAAAGAAAAGTGGATAGCAACAAGAGAAGTCAAGAAAAGTCCGAGGTCAGAGGTGAAGTCAGAATAGAAGTAGTAAGTGAAGACTGAAGTGACGGCAGATGATGAGACAGTCTATAAGACAAGAAATCGCCTAATAAAGTACGAAAGAAGTCAGAAGATACCAAGAAAAGAGAAACCAAGTAGAAGAGTGAACGAGAGAATACAGAAAGGAAATACGACAAAGTAGGGAACGGACAAGTGGAGGTAAGTGCCATATATGGAAAATTAATGAAGAAGTGAGTAGTTGACTAGGCAGAAAGGTATTGCAAATGAAAACCGAAGAGGAACAGGAGACAGCTGAAGCGTCTTTTGAGAAGAAAGATCCTCAGGAGAATTAAAGGAAGGGATTAGTTAATAGGAGAAGAGGTATTGGAAAAGGATTATACGAAAACCTAGAGGAGAAAACAGAACTTCAGACCGACGGAGTGCGTTAACAGAAGACAAAGAAAATATGTAAACAGCAAGACATTGGAGGGACGTCAGTACAGTTGCCGGCAACCATAACATGGTCACTAGCCACACCCAGAGGCTGAACACAGAAGAGAGACCGCAGAAGAACGATGTGCAAAAGTCGCGACCACAACTCAGAGACAGCAAGTCGAGTGTCGAGGACTGGTGCAGCAGGTCTGGTACATGCAGGCTGGGTATTATTTTAGCTGGAGTACATGTTTTACAAGAACATGGATGACAGGGTTCTAAGGTGCCGGGTTCAGAGGGACAGGTTGACAAGAGAACTGGACATAGTTCAGCCGAACATTGTCAAACATGGCACAACATAGTCGAACATGAGTGTGGACACTGGAACCCAGCACAAAAACGTATGGAACCTTAGGGCTCAAGAAACCCAAAACTGTACACACAACGAAGCAATTGTTCGGCCGAGCCGTCAACAATTGCCCGAGATGTAGTCAAACAGTGCTGGTCTGGTAATAGATGGCTGAATAGATCGTCAGGTATGGAACCGAGAAGGACGTTCGGCGGATGAGTAATTGCCAGTTTCAAGGCGTCAACTAAGGTTGGGAAAAAGAAACACAGGCAAGTTACCGGCAAGAAATGGTTGATTTACTTTGCTACACTGAGGCGACTGTGGCCATCAAGTCGACGTGAGAGCTTCTAGAACATAACGAGCTAAGGTTTGGAATATTCGTCAATGAGGACTTGCCAATTCTGATCTCGATGTTGTCAGTTTCCTGATTGGCGCAGCGGTGAAGCAGCCTGGTTTTGGGGCCATCCGAGTTAGCGATTGAGGAAAGTTGAGACCGCGGGGCGTGCCAAATCGCCGTCAGCACTAACGGCCAGTTGGGGCGAGGATAAGGCAGTGCCCGTCAGCGAGTTGTGGTGGGTGGTTAGTGGCCGGCAAGAACGGTTTGCAGTTGCGGCTCCAAGGGCTGCAGGTGTGAGGGTTTCTTTGATAGCAGTGTCGTGGCTGGAGATGGACTTGGGTGATCCGAGACAGAAAGCTGGCATCTACTAGACAGAGTTGCTGCTGGATTTGGCACTAGCTGTTTGCATTGGACGGATAAACAGCAGAAAGTTGCGGTCTGTCGATCACCTCTAAGCCTGGAGGTAAGAAATTTCACCAAGTTTAGAAGGAAGATGGCAGACTAGTGTCTGTTCCAGCGCACTAGAGATTACAAACTGGTAAAGCTGGTTGGACCAGGATGCTTGTGAAAGTGGCTTCGAAACAATAGGAGGACTTGCGTTTGGATTAGGTTGATATGAGTGTTGTGTTGGTGAAATGGTGAAATGCTAGTCTAGAGATTACAGCCTAGGGTGAAGTGATTTTGAAAGATTCTTGTTGACAACAGTTGGATGTTTTCCAGTGACAACAGGTATATGAGAGAGTAGAAAGTAATAAGCAAAAGCTGGCTTGGGTTACGAAAGATCCAAAGCTTCTCTAGCCTGCCAAAGTAAGCTAGCCTGATGTTGACTAGAGGAAACCAAGAGTGAAAAGATTGAACTAGTGTGAGCAAGTTTGAATCTGTGCGGAACTAAGTGCTGGAGCTTCAGCAGATCTTGGTGCAAGCCAAATGGGACTAGTTTAAGGCTTTGTTGTGGATGATTCACTTACAGGAAGGTCACTTGAGCAGATTTGCCATGCTGGTTATGGCAACTTTCGGGATTGGGTGATGTTGGTCTACGGCATGGTTTCCCAATCCAGATGGGCCATCGACAATCATTGGAAAATCAACAAGTCGATCACTGGAATCTGGATAGCTGATCAAAACAGAAGTGAGCAAGCAGTGCACCAAATGAGGCACTGGTGCGGTTTGTTGTTGACAGAAACGCGATTTCAAGAAGATCCTGGCAGAAGATCCCGGTATGGTTCGCACAAAATTTTTCACACCGCACCAGCTAGTTCCAAAAGAGCATTAGAGTCTTGCCCTGCTGATTTTGGCAACGGTTTGATTGGATTGCAAAGGGTTGGAAGTTATTGGGTACGCAGAGATCGGCGATTGCAATTAGTGGTTGGAAAGTTAGCGGCAGGAAGGGCCGGTGACGTGAAGCGACCACGAGCCGACACGGAGGGCAGTGAAATGAGGCAAGGCCACAGCAGGCGGTGTCAGAGCAAGGGCTGGTGGTGTTGTTGTGACGACGGTTGGAGTTGGGGCGATGGTGGCGGCCGGGAGGTTCGCCAGGTGCATAGCAATTGGTGCCGGCAGCACAAGTAGCAGCATGTAAATGGCAAGGCTCTAATACATGATAATTACGGGAGAATTAGTAAGAAGGCAGTTCCAGGGCCGGATGGTCGGGGACTGGTCATCGATGGGGGCAGGGTGTGGTGATGACTGGCAAAGGTTGTGCTGAAAACCACTAGCTGAGTGTCATGGAAGGGCTGGGTAGATAGCAGCGGTGATGGTGACCGGAACCGTGAGAAAAATTCGGCCTGTGGAAAACGGATCCGGGCGGCGAGCTTGCGGCAGGCTTGCCCTGATAGGACCGCGGGGCGACGTGATCAGGGACGCTTCTATGAGTGAATAGCACAGGAGAGTGGGCCCGGTGGAAGCAGGGCGCCGACAATGTTTCAGTAGGATGCACATCCACACATCTATTACTCGATCGAAGTACCTGCGGGCACAACAACAGGGAGCCGCGAGCGAACGGGTCCCGGGACCTTTAAGGTATCAATAACACCACCACAGCACCCAGGAACCTCAGGACTCACAAGAACCATCGAGTCTTCCACGCACATGTCAGCGGCACGATGTGTACCTAAACACGGGGGAGGCCAGGGGCAGGTCAGGAATTAAAGTTTGCATAGCCCATGCAAGTGAACATGTCGGAGCTGTTGGAGGCACCGCCAGTGATTGGTAGCTGCACACCCCTACTGCATATACGGGTAGTGTCCATACCCCTTTATGGACTGTGATCCGGGCCAGGGAGAAACACCAGGTGTGTCCGCGGCAATTGACTCAGGTCCCTTACTCAGGTCGCACCTGGTCGTACCACCCAGGCACCGGTGTCTGGCCTCAGCAGAGTCATCGCCAGCTCAACAAAAACTGGCTTGCAAGCTAGGGCCCCCACCATGCAACCCTCCCGCAACCCAACCCCGACCGCCAATCGCCAGCGGCCTCGCCATATCGGTGCCCCATGCACCATGGCGCACGCTGCGGCAGCGTCGCAGCGCACCCAGTCTCCCTAACTTCCGCAACCAGAAGTCGCAGTTGCAGGCCACGACCTTCTATCTGGAGCCGGTGCCGTGGACTTCCAGATCGAAAACTTGTTTGCACCCGGGCTCAGGCTCTGGGCCCCTCCTCCCGCCGGCGTGGTCACCTCAAATTGTGCTGCAGAACCACGCCCGAGACCTGGGTGGGTGTGCGGCGAGACTCTGGTGGGACCAGGTCTTAGCAGAGGCTAGACCAACGGCAGGTTGAGAAAAAACCTGACGACAAGCTGGAGCAGGTGGCGGGGTCGATGCTGATGATGGTCCCTGGCACGAATCGTTTACCAGCTACGTCATCAATCGAGATACCGGACCATGATGAGTGAACCTTGAGAAGCAGGTAGTGCCGCGTAAATATTCGACCACCACTGGAGCTAACTTGCCAGTACCGTTTTTCCGCCAGTTGTCAAGATGTAGATGGCATGTTGGTGGCGCAGGACCCGGCCGCACCGTGCGTGAGACCGCGTGGGCCAATACACCGAACCTGCCGGTGTGGCGAACCGCCATCGGCACAACTTGTCACCAACGAGGCTTTGTGGCAATCGAGCCGATTAATTTTCGGCGAGTGTCCATGGTCCAGACAGTCAGACAGCCTTCAGTGTATGTTCAACCGTTGCAATTGTCGCCAAACCGGTCTGCGGCAACATCGCGACAGGGATCACAAAACACCACCAGCGTCAACATCGTATATTGACAATCGTCAAGGCTTGCTGCTGTCCATGGTCGCACGCTGTATCTAGTAATCCATTCCACATGACACTGTCCTGCAGCGAACGTCTTTAAGGTTCGTGGCCATGCGGCCCGCTGCGCCTGGCGGCAGCGAATGTTTTTGGTCCGAACCTTAAATATTCCTTGTTGCACTAATAAATGTATTCAACTTTCCTTGAATTTCGAAATCTTTCTTATTTACATCTCCACGCTCGCCCAGGTTCCAAAAGCTGTTTCGTTTTCCCACTGTTTCCCCAGCACCTCCCCAGCCGTCCCTCAGACCCACCTTGTGTATTGGGTCCTGCTTCCTCCTCGCCGCCTCGTTTCCAACCGTTCAAACTGGCCTTCGTCGATCACCACCACCGCCAACTATTCCCACTGGCGATGTCTGATTTCGAGACAATCAATATCAACGACTACGACATGCTCCAGGCACTCGGCGACCTGGAGCTGCCCATGCTCGGCTACCCCCACCAGATGTTCCAGCCAATGCCTGAGCTCCTCCACCCGGCCCCGGCCTCCTACTCGGGGTTCCAGATGGACTACCACCAACAACAGCACGCCTACGCCAACAACAACCCGGTGCTCAGCCCGGGCGAGGTGTTCTCGCCACAATACCAGCACCTTGCCCCGCACAACGGCTCCTTGAACATGGAGGACATGATCCAGATGGAGCCCAAGCAGGTGCTTGTGCTGCCTCCGTCTGCGCCTGCCATCATCACGACAAAGGTGCCCTACCACACCCTGTTGCAACCGCAGCTTGTCTCGGCTGCCTCCGACGTGTCGTTCGAGGCCAGCATGTCCATGATTCAAAGCCCTGACGTGCTTGCTCTCCTGCTCCCAGACCAGGACGACTTCAATACTCCATACCCTACTCCTCCGGACAACATCGCAGCCGGCGAGTACGTGGGTCTTGCCCTTCCCGAGCAGCAGCTCGTGCCCGAATACCCTGCACGTCGCCAGCACAAAAAGAAGCCCGTCAAGAAGGAGCTTGTGGTGCCCCAGCTAGAGTCCTCAGGCTCCCGCTACAGAGTCATCAGGGGCCTCAGTTCTGGCGGCGGAGCCACTCGTCCTCCAAAGGCCAGTAAGGACGCTGGCAGGGTCCACTATGTGCCGGTGAATTTGAACCTCATTGAGGCCAAGGTGCAGGACTTGTGCTATCCTGACTGGGACTTCGAGGAGAAGAACGACCGCCGCAGAATCATCCGGATCGAGCGACGCCAGGTCGACGGGCGGATCTACGCCAACTTCTCGATTCTCGGGTCTGCCGACGCCAACCCTGACACTTTGCCAGCCCTGGCGGGCTGCGACGTGGTCGAAGTGTCCTGCTTGGAATGTTTCGCCAAGCCAAGCGACTACTTGGACACCGAGTCTGAGTCCGAGAGCCTGGACTCGCCAAACCAGCTTGGCAACGACGACATGCAGCGCCAGTTCTACATCACCAGTGTCGAGGTGATCAAGATTGTCGAGTTGTTGATTGGCGTCGACGACAAGGACCCGGCCGAGCGCCGCCGTGAAAGGGGCCGCATCCGGTCGAACCTCGTGCCTTTCTGGCTGAAGAAACCCATCTCGGCCCGGATGTCGACCTCCCAGACCTCCAACTCGCCATTGGGCCTGCCAAACTCGGAGTCGGACACCCCTGACTTCAGAACCGAGTTGGCCAAACGCATCATGGCTTACGAACTGCGCAAACCTCGAGGGTTTGACAAACATATCCGGATCCTCCGCTGGGAGAAACTCGAGCCTGCCTTGAAACGTGCTTTGCAGAGCTACTATGTCGAGATCCCAGCCAGAGACTAGACCCTTTTTACGACGTATTGGAAAATTTTGTACAAGATTGCTGGAGGGGGGACCGCCCACCCGCTTATCATCCATCCTCATCCGGCCCAGACCTTTAGTTTCATAGTTCAGTTTTCATTAGAATGTAATATATGCTGTGTTTAAACAACCACCGTCTCGTAGCTCCTAAACTGCCCTGGCAAGGATAGTGGTGCTGGTCTCGTTTGGGAAACACTCACCACCGGATTGGCGGTCAATTAACGATTGGCAATATAAGACGGTAATTTATTACTTCTGCCGGCGGCGAACAATCTCTGCAATCCAATTGGGACCTGAGCCCCGCTTTAGCGGTGGTTCCTTGGCCCCTTCCAGCTAAGCGAGTGGTCTGAGATTTGACCGTTGGATGTTTGAGATATGTAAGGGATATTTGAGGCGGCCGTTGCAGACAATAGTGGGCCAGAGAACCGGACGATGTTGGTGCTCTGTAGACGGTCGGGCCAAAAGATGCTGGGTTGTTAGGAAACCGTAGTTGATGAATTCTACAACAAACAAAATAAAAAGTTGGTGTGAGGGCGTGGTAGAGATTTTTACACAATTGTTTTTGACGAGTTTGAATTGGCTGATCGGTAGGTGGTGCTCGAGTAATTGACGATAACATGTTTCAAAAAGCAAGGCCACTGGACATAAACATTGGACATAAACATTTATTGTAAGAAGATTCCAATTGAAAACACTCTGTGTGTTCATTTGCTCAAATAATTGAGTGAAGTACTGCTAAGTTTAGGGTGACTGAAATTTGAGATTCACAACATACATGATACTTAAATAGTAGATCAAATATGAGTGTGCCGCGTCTACAATTGTCTAGTAGTTGTTTCTTAAGATATAACTAATAAAATATGCAATAAACTAAAGGTATTTGTAATATAGTACGGGTTCATATGTTGTGGATTACTCGGTGAGCCAGTTGATGACTCTCTTTGCACGGTGAATGTTGTTGGACTTCTTCACCGATTTCTTGTGTCTGTACACTCTCTCCTGATCGCTATCGTCCTCAGACTCGTCATCAAACTCCTCATCCTCTTCTTCCTCTTCTTCTCGCTGTTGCTGAAGAAGTGCCAACTTCTGCTGACGAGATATTGGTTTGGTGAACTTCACCACAAGGTGCTGGCCTGGAGCCACAAACGATGCAAAGTGCTGAGGCAAGAATGCACAGTCCTCGTCCTTATTAACCAAGACCATTTGTTTCTTGCTAATCAATCTCTTATATTGAGGAAAAGCGTCCTCCAACGACAACTGGAATCCTGCCCAAGTGTCGGTGAACTCATAGGGAAACTGGTAGGACTTATTGTCTTCTCCACGGCCAGAATCGATCTCGACTGTAATAGGTTTGGCCCTGATATGGACTTTCTTGAGGGTGCCAGCCTTGCTTTTAATGGTCTCTGCGTTGCTTTTGATGGTGCCCGTGTTGCTTTTGAGTCCTCCTTTAGCCATGGCTATAAAATCATTATACAATGGGTTCTCAGATACTACCGACATTGCGTCTGCCACTGAGTCTTTATCTGTGTAGAGATTGCGAGACATTCGCGACTCGGGGTACAACTGGTCCCAGCCTCCAGGCAATCGGTACACGTCTGTCATTTGTTATGGTATTCTACTTCTAAAAAAAAAAAAAGAATTGGCAAGGCTTAAGGATTGCACACGGGATATAAACCTCATAGACGAGCAGTGATGGGGTCGTGTAGACCCTTGGGTCACGTGGTGCTGCGGGTCTGGAGAGAAGGCTGGCAGCAACGAAGGTGGCAGCCTTAGCAGTGGTGGTGTAGGGCAGCAGGGAGCAGTGTAGACGGGATGACGGGCAGCGAATATTCCATTTTATTGCGGGTTTGGAGCTGCACAGGGGATGTCCTGTGGCGCAGAGGGTGGTGGATAATTGGCGGGCTGTAAGTATTGATCTGCCAGTACCGTGACTAGCTGGTACTAGCAGGCGTTGTAGTGAGCACCCAGTCCGGTAACCTCCCAGATGAGAAAAGTTTGACGGGAGATGCGTGGTATTGACGAGATTCGACAGGGGGCGTGTAATGGTGGTGAATGTTCGTCGGAGTGTCCAGATGTTGTGGGTGAGACATCGAGGTGGACATATTGTGGTGTACCTTTATGGCCGGCCTTAAAGGTACAGGCACACCTATATGGCACCCTTTACGGCATAATATTACAGGTGGGAGTGACCAGAACAAACGGGTACAGCAATGCGACACAATAAGAGGGTACGCTAAAGCTACAGGAAATGGTACACTAGAGCCACTGCAAGTCGCTACAGTGAATGGTACCAGGTACACTGTGAAAACCGTCATGGGTTGTGAGGTCAATACTCCAGAGCCACCGTGGATCTGCTGGGCATCGCACCAAATAGGAAGCAGCGCGGTGATTGGGACCAGTTACGAGTTGAGGCAAAACTAGATTGCACCAAGAGTTGGGGCGGGTTGTGGAGGTGATTGGTGGGAAACGGCGGTACTCAGGATGGGTTTGACCGGGCAGGGATTGTGAGTACATTAGGCAATTGATGATACCTATGCCGTCAAGGTACCCACAGAAACCCACTCAGGGGAACCCGGAGGGATGTGGCCAGGGCAGGGTGTCAGCGAGCACGCCGCGGTGTTTACGAACACCTCCGGAGCAGGGTCAATCAATGGCACTAGCCTGCCCACCGATCAGCAGGCTCACTTCTTGTCACGTCTTCTGGCATGGGCGAAGAAAGTAGGTTGGGTAGCGACGATCACTGCCCGCGCTGCCCGGCGGCTGGCGGCCAGGACAATAGCGCAAGCACCATTTACGATAGTTTGCGACCGGCCGGTTGGCCTGGTGCTGCCGCTGCTTCCTCAGCTGTACTTGTCGCTGCCTGTAATTACTTGCCCGCTTTCCTGGGGGCCATTGTTTGCCGGTGGGGACCACTATTGCTCACTATTATTCCACTGCTTCCTGCTTATTACTTGCCGGTACCTGTGGGCACTTGTCGGCGCCTTTTGGTACTTGCAATTACTGGTGCTGCTGCTGCCCGGACTGTTTGGGCAGCTGGGTCATTGGGTTCGGTATCTATTAGGGAGATAAAGTTGAGGTGAATTAATTGGTACTTTGGTTCGGCATTGGACTGCGAACTAGCACGGTGAGGTTATTGGATTTGGTATGGCTGCGTTTGTTGGTGGTTTCTCTTCCTCTGAGTAAGATCACTCAACATACTCCGACAACCGATTGAGTTTTTCTTCTGTTTCTTCTTCTATTACAATCCTCTAATTTTCTGCTTATCCCTGGCTGTTCTATTCGCTTCATTTCCAGTTTTACTTTAGTTCCAATTGCTTACCTATATACTTCTCTAGCTTCCACCAACTCCCACTACTAACTCCACTTCCTCCACTTGATCCACTTCCTCCACGTCCACTTCCTCCGCTTCCTCCACTTTCTCCGCACTTTCGTTAATTACTCCTAATTTTCACGGCACCCTTACATCCATTGATTCCTCACCACTCCAACTTTCCCATCCTCCAACTCTACTGCTGCCTCCCCTTAGCTCTCCTTTAACCACCTCTCTCCATCAGCGTCTGCCATTGCATCACTTTCCACAGCCAAACCTTCCTCCGCCGATCTTTTGCAGGTTCGGGTGGGCTTGTTAATTCCGTAACTTTCTTGGCCAATGGAAATCCCACTACTCACTGTGCTAGCCCAATATCTCTGTGCATACTTTGACAGCAAGTACCAAAACTGTATCCACCGATACGTAAACACAGAGGGCCACCACCGTCCAGTGGAGTGCCCAGCAAATTAACGTTGCTCGAATCTTCAGCTAGCACCGGCTCGGTCGCTAGCGCGGTTTCTTCTGGGCGGTTTTAAATTTATAGTTAGATTCAGTTTGCCTTCCCACCTGCCGCATTGGATTTTGGGTTTATGATGTATGCTATTTCCCTGACTTTGATTTAGAGTTTGCTGCTCTACTGTCTCCAGGTCTGGCTTGGTACGGCGTTCTCTGAACCTGAAGCGTATTAGGCTTGGCAGTATTGGGCGACGATGGAGAGAAGTGGTGCGAAGAACCACCCGGCAGGTTGGCCTGGGGAAGTTCAGAAGCTGCGGTTCGGGCAAGAGACATTCGCTCAATTTCTAGAAGGGGACGCGAGGTATTGACACTGAAGGAGGGTGTGTGGTTCTGAGTACCACCCAACAGTGTTAAGTAATGTTTAGTAATGTTGAACAGTGTTGTTCTGGCCCAGGTACGGTCTGGCCCCTGCTGTTCGAATTGGTTTAATAAGCATTAATGTTGAATCTCAATGTTGAATCTCAGATGTTGCAACTCAGATGGTGGCTATCTCGCCTTCTCTCCATCATCAATATGCTAAATTCTTCCGTCACATAAAGCTCTATTGTTTTACACCAGTTTTCTTGTTGTTTCTATCAGAATTCTTTTTGTTCCCTAATGATCGACTGTGGCTTACATTCTACTTGTTCCTTAATGATCTGCTCCGGTTTACCAATGTTCTGCTCTTTGTATTCTGTCTGTGTATTTCCTTAATAGTGAGTGATCTACAGTCCAATGTTCCAGTCTTCCAAGAACGTTCTCTCCCAGTAACCTTCTCTTCCATTAACCCAATCTTCCAGTAATTGAGTGATCTACATTCCTCTAACAGTCGTGCAATCTGGCTTTCTCCCAATCTGGTTTCCTATTAATCCTTCGATCTGCAGTGTCCCGAAGGTCGAGCAATCTTGATCCGATCCACCTGGATCTCCATTCTTATCTCTAACTCTTCTAGCCCAGACTCTTTAACCCAATACTCTACTTATTGGTATTCACTACTGCATTCTGATTAGCAGTACAACTCAATTTGGGTACCGCAGTAGATCAAACTCATAGCCCCAGATCAACTGTTTCTGGCACTACAGGTTACGCACTCTACCATGTCCAGTACTAATTGTACAGCAGCAGATCCTTCGAGCCAAATCCACAGCACCTACACAAAAGCCACCACTCCAGCACATACTCGAACTTTGTTCTTTGCTTCCCTCCCTTTCTCTATTAGCTCGCTTAGTGTCGCTAGTCTTCGCTTCTCAACTCCACACAACTTGCTCACTAGTGTTCGCACTAGCCTCGCTTCCCTGTTTCCTGTTTCGGTTTCCCATTTTGACTGCTGTGCTTTACATCACTCTGCCAACCTGCCTGGTGACTTTACCCACCGTGCTTCTCTGTGATGTCAATAGACTAAATGTCTACTTTTGTCTATTGGCCATTGCTACTGTATTCTCCGGGGCACTGTGTCTTCCACAATCTTGCTTCCTGCTTCTTCCGGGGTTCCCTCTGTCTCCCATTTGAACTTTCCATTCTCAATCTGGACTTGGACCTTTTAACCATCCACCTCCGTACTACTATTCTTGATTTAAACACTAGTTTACTATCCAATGTCTTACTCACTAGCTCTTTGACTCTCAGTCAAAATTCTCCACTCTAAACTCTACTAAAATTGACAGACACTCATTGTCACTCATTCGCAGTTTCCACTTTCGGCCATTCCCAAATATCACACTCTACACTCTCAACAAAAATATCTTCATTGCTACTCACTCAATCACCTTCTCTTCAGGATTTCCACCATCGCTCTTCCACCGCCTCGCTTCTGCAGCTTCCTCGTTCGTTGTCTCACTCCCTTATCTACACCGTTCGTGTCACTCCTTACACTCTTTCCACTTACACCCTCAAACCTCGTCCGCAACCTTCATCCATGCTTCCCATGTCTCTAAACTCTTAGCTGCCACCTCTCAGCACTCCACCGTCTCTGCTGTTCTCCATCTCTCCTCTGCTGCACCTCCACCCGGACCTTAACGTCTTTGCTCACCGTTTCCCGTTACGCTTTATCGGCTACCTAAAAATTTCTTATGTCTTATACTCGCCGTGACTTACTGGACTGCACCGTTCCTTACTTGCTAACCTTCCTCTTCCTATCCAACCTTTTTAACCCGCCTGCCTCCGTGTGAGTTTTCCACAGTTTCAATTCGCTGGAACCGTACTAGTTCATCACTCCAATATTCCACACTGCCCTGATTCCCAATCCATAATCGATTGCGTAACACATTTGTTCTTCGCTGTGCAGCCTCCAAGCAACTCCCAGAGCCTTCAGTCCCTCAATTCCACTATTGTCTCAATTGCTTAACTCCTGTTCGCAACCTTCGCTTACAAAACTTCGAGACAGAAACCTCCACAATCTCGTAACTCCACAGTTGCTTCTCAATTCAAACTTCACCTAACTTCTACTAACACCACTACGTAATCTCCACGACCCAACCTCCTTGGCCACCTCCATTAGCCAACCTCCATTAGTCAACCTCCTTGGCCAACCTCCAAAACTCAAAACTCCGTTCCCAATTCTACTTGCTTTTTCCAATATCCTTTCTACTAACCTACTTTCTACAAACTTACTTGCCCCTCCTCCTTTTCCACTGCCCCCGTTTCTAACTTGCTGCTGATCCAGTAAACCTCACTCTAACCTCCTAGCTGTCACCTCCACTTCCCTAACTATCCTGCCCTCGTGTTGCTCCAACTCTCTTCTACATCCCCACAAAACCTCTGACTTTCTGTCAACTTCCTTATGACGTGCTACTGCTCTGCTTATTCCCCTCCAATCGTCTTCTAACTTCCCTCTCAGTCTGGCTCTCCCAACTTCCTTAACCTTCACACTACTCACTAGCTACTCACTGGGTACTCACTCGCTCGCCTGTCTGCTATTCCCACTAACCTCTGCCCCCTTTCCTTCAACCTCCCGTAACTTCACCCAACTTCCCACAGATCGTGTACCCTTACCCCACCATTCTATTCGTTCTTCTTCATGGTTAGCATTGACCCAATCTCTAAAACCTTGCATGCTACTCACTGGTCTTACCGTACATGGTCCCACTCCATCCTCCATCCTACTGCTCCACATCCTCTCACCGCCAACCATCCATTCTGGTCTGTTTGCTCGTCAATCCCATAACTCTAATCACTCATTTCACCTACCACGACTCTCCACTCATCTAACTTTCATGCTCGTTTCTAACTTTGTCACACTCTCACCAATCCAAACCCACCTCTCTTCTCCTCTACGGTTCTCTCTGCCCCACTTTTTTCTATCAAATCTCTGTCTTACATGTCAATTGTACGCCACTCGTTTATTTCCACTTCTTCTTGTGCGTATCACTTTCTAGGACACCTCCAGTTCTCTGTCAACCACTCAGTACATTTCTCATACTCACCGAATTCTACCTGGTTCCACGTCTCCCTCACAATAGCTCTATTGTCTGGTGTTTCCCCCACTCCTCCCAACCGCCTTCCTTGTTCCTTTGCATATGCCAGGATCTTCGCTCGCGATCTCCTTGCCATTTTCGTATGGAATATATTTCACTAACCACCCACCCCCATGGGCCCGCTCAATCGATAAACAACCTGTCTCTGTGAACACCGAGCTGCCGCCGCCCCTGACAGACCTACTTAAATATCCTCCACGGACCACCCAGCGGTAAATTCGAGCAGTCGCGTGCCTCTGCAAACCTGCCCTGCCACCATGCTGCTCCCATCCTATTCCAGCACAATTTTTTTTCATCAGTTACAGCCGGCCTAGTATAGTGGTCAGTACGAGTCGTTGTGGCCGACTAGACCCAGGTTCGATTCCTGGGGCCGGCAATACTTTTTTTTTTCGCGTCTCCTGCAGCCCAAATCCTAAACCAAAATAAAAATCAGCCCTCCACCACTCTGTCGCAGACAACACGCCGCGATGAGCAAATTGAAGTCCGGCGACCGGTGTTTTGTGTTCCACGGGCCCGTGTTGTACGAGGCCCGGTTGGACTTCTCTCGCCTGGCAGGCTCCGACACCGTGTTGGGGAAAAAACTGAAGCCGATGCCACTCGGCGAGCTCATAGACAAGGGCCAAGTGGTGCCGATTCCTCGCTGGTTAGAGGCCAAGGACTGCTACTACATCCACTACAAGGACTGGCCCAAGTCGTGGGACGAGTGGGTCGACCCGATCCGGGTGTTGCCGTTCACGGCAGAGAGTATTCGCAAGTCGAAAGAGTTGAAGCAGGCGGCCTTGGACTCGGCCAATGATCCTGATGGCACGGTGCGGAAGGTGGAGATCGAGGTGCTGGTGCGGGACGAGGAGGCCGACAGCTACTTTCCCAGCCGCCAGGACAAACGCGAGGTGATGGAGCTGGCCCAGAGATTTTTCAGTAGACCTCCAGTGAACATAGATATGCCTAAAGATCTTCGCAGCCGCGTAGTGAGGGACTGGGAGAATGTCGAGCGGAACAAGCAGCTTGTCCAGTTGCCTGCGTCGCCGTCGATTCTTGAATTGCTCAATGGCTGCTGCGCTGACTTCAAGACTACCGAACGGCGAGCTGCACGACGGCTGACTCGCGGTGATTACTCGTCGGCGTTCCAGAACGAATTGGCACTTTACGGAGAGTTCCACGAGGATTTCTTGGAAGGGTTGAAGGTGTTCTTCAACCGGTCGCTTAATAAACTACTTTTGTACGAGGTGGAGTTGCCTCAGTTCAAAGAGCTCTTTGGTAAGTCTCCTAGAAGAGACAAGACCAAAACGTACGGGCTTGAGCATTTGCTTCGGTTACTTGTAATTCTTCCGGATCTCTTGAACCAGTACGAAATGGACGAGCAGGCCATGGGGATTACGAAGTTCCATGTCCAGTACATTTACCAGTACTTGGAGCGACGAGTGAGATCGAAGTGATGTGGTCAGTGTGGTTAGCGGTGATTACTGATGGGCAGTGGTTGTAAATTAGTGATGGCAATTGGTTGTGGCAATTGGTTGTAAATCAGTGGTGGGAATTAGTGGTGGCGAGCTACTATTGGTTGTGATGATTACTTGGTAGTCACTGGTGGTGACTACAGATTGTTGTGATAGTTACCTTGTGACAACTAAGACTTGCTTATGATATTTATTCGTGGTGGTTACTTTTAGTAATCCTCCACATTGCTAGATTATAATGGCCGCTCTTGATTGGTCTGCTTTGGACCTTGTTTGAAAGAGGTTACAGTTTGCTGAAAGTAGTTGTCCAACAGTACTTACAATTGGTTGAATGTTGGCAATTCTTCTTGTTGACTATCTTTCTTATTGCTTATTGCTCTTGTTGACAACCTGTCACTGTTCTAGCTATTGTTGACAGTTTGTCACTGTTCTAGCTATTGCTGACAAATGCCACCATGAGAATAGCTGGCAGTTCTTCAGAGTCTGTTCAAGGTCTATTGTTTTGGTTTCTCTTGCTTTCTCATGGCCCCAGACTTAGATCTGATCTCTCTTCTCAATGACAAAACTTCGCTCTGGTCTCAGACCTCCACCTGAGGCAACTACTCCACGAACCCCACAGTCAACAGCTACTCTGCATTCTACAAAACTGCCAACAACAGCCAGCCGCTACTCATGTAACCACCATATTCGGCACCTAAGTTTGAGGTGAGTAGTCTAAGTAGCTGGGAGCTAACAGATGAGGCGAGCACCTCTGTGGTTTTGCGGCGACTTCCTTGTATATAACCTGTACAGCATCCCAACTCGACAAGCGATCTGGCGCGGAAGAAAGCACGCTGTTGCATAGTTTTTCAGCCGGTTTGGAACTTGCACTGCCAGTAGCAGGAGCTTCGATCGCCGTGTCGATAACTTGTCGTTACCTGATTCATCTGGTGCCGAAGATCTGCCAGTGGTTCTCCGATCATTGTTGTAGCCGCATTTCAAGGTGAACCCCTCCACCGCCGTGCGACAAGTTCTAATAAATGTTAATGATGATAATTTGAGGTAGCAGCTGCCTTTAATGGAAGGTGCAATGTAATTTAGTAGTCGGCGATAAGAGATATGTGACGGTGATAACCTGTGGACTATTGGTCTGGTGCGGTGATTAGTAGGGAAAGCAATAAGCAGTGTAAGAATACCGTTTGGTGTAACACAAACTGTTGCGCTTCGTGAGTGAGATGTATTGGAAACGCGATGAGATCTGATTGAAAATCTGGGGTTAGTACCAGGACCAAGTTTTAAGGAGAGTTGGTGACATCCGGGTGGGTCAAATGTCTGACCTCCAGTTAAAGTTAGTAGCCAAGATCTGGATCTGGACCAGCCAGAAGCCCTGATACTAAGTCCTCACCAACACACGGCAGTTCTTCCAAAACTAGTTACTTGTAACGAGAAAATTGAAGCGCATCTCGTAAATACATTTATTTTCAATTTTATTAAGCAGCTGTTGTGGAAGTCTGTGGCGAAAATCTAGCGAGTAAGCACTGTGCATTTGCACACAACTGCATTGACTGAACGGCAGTCAAGTACTTCATCCACAACTCAAACTTTTGACCAGGTGTCTAGTAATTAAGAATTATAAAAATATTAATCTGTAGGCAAGGAACACAATATAGCCTCAATTGTAGTTACCCCTCCTCGTTTAATGTGATTCTATCAGATAAGTTGAGACTGCCTCTCTCTCGAGTGGCTTTCGAGTGGCTCTCTAGAAATACTAGGTCTCCGAAACTGAAATCATCTACAATCAATTGAACCCAAAATCAATCCATAACCAATTAATCCTTTATCATTCGTTTACCTATAATTACCCACAAGCCACAATACTCTAAACCCACTTCAAACTTAATCGGACGACTTCAATGACAGACCGTACCTACAGTTGTTGAAGCCCACAATTCTGCCGCTCGTTCCGCCCCAACTCTAACCTATTCTATTGGCCTCCAAGCCATCTCATCACCGAAACTGTCACCGTACCTTTCTGTGAAATCATCCCCATACTCTTCAACATACGCCTTTCTCAATTTCTCCAACTCTTTAGGAAGATTGTTGCACAACCAATGGACATTCTTGACAATTTCTCCCTGACTGTCTGCGCCAACAAACCGCCGTGACTGCTCTAACAAACTAACTACTTGCTTTCGAGTATACTTACGCTTTTCAATCGCTGCCATACACGCATTGTACAAATTCTTGCGTCTTAAGAACCGCTTCAGAACTGCATGCCTGGCTCCTCCTCTCCAACGAGGACCATACCTCTGCTCCAACACTCTCACAGCTGGTCCTCCATTGATCCCTTCAAAAAACTCGTCGACCATAGTCTGGACGTCGTTGGTCTTCACCAACTCATACATCGGAGTACCTCCACGTCCAGGCTTGTCCTGACTTGAATCATCAATATCAAGCTCCCGTTTCATTTTCGTAAGCATATCTTCATTTTCACTGTCACTATTATTGGATCTCCTCGTTCTTTTATGTTTAATATTAGATTCCTCTAGTCTTCTGTCCATTGATTCGTCGAACGTTTTTCTCTTATGAACTATCTCTGGTTTAAGCTCTAAACTATTCCTCACCGGATCAAACATCGACGTTGAAGAAAAACTCAGAACTTTAGGTTCGACCAAATTGTCGCTACTAGTATCTCCAACTTCTCCTAGTCCAGCTCCTAACAACATCTCAATAGATATCTTACTTCCGTCTACAAAACTCCTACCTTCACCCACCAGACTCGTCGTGGTTCTCTCGTTGCCAGTAGGTTTACCGTTCCCCAAATAATTCTCCAAGTTCTCAATATTGGAATTGATGTTGCTGATGTTTCCAATGAACCTCTGGTTGAGTTCGTCTATATGGTTGAAACTTGACGGTTCCTTCGTCTTCAGTATCTCAAACCTACTTCCTATATCTCTTTGTATTGCTTGAATCTTGTCAATCATGTCGACGATATTTGAATCCAGATTAGAAAGTATCTGCTGCTCAATAAGTCTCAACAATCGACAAACAGTATCAGCCAAGAACGTTGCCTGGGCAGAAACAGCTCGAGTCTGATCTGTGGCTCGGCTGATCTGTTTCTCAACATCCTGTCTAATAAACACCCTTAACTCTTGCAGTAGATCATTTCTCAAACTTCTCTTTAACTCAGAAAACTGAGAATTATCCATTGGAGATGCAAGCTGTTATATGAGAACTGAATAGGATTATGAAATGTTTAGTTGATGAGATGCCATAAATCCTGGGGATAGGGACACGCGTATATTGCTATGTGCACTTGGTGAGAAGAGAGAGATGCACCAGTCTGTGTATTCGTATCATGCATGGAAAAGGCAGAGATACAAATTGAAAAGGAGTAGAGATCTTATTAGTAAATACTCATAGTGTTTAGCCATTGGTGTATGTTGTTTAATGGTTTGGTTTGTTTTAGATTTCGTTTTGAGAGATGGCTTTGGAAGAGGTAATCGCCATTTGTGATCTGCAAGTTCACTTTCTCTTATAATGAATCAACACAAAGAATTGACACAATAACTTGATATTAGTAACACAGCAACTGAAGAAATATTATAAGAGAAAATGGGATAAGTATGAAAGACATACCGTTGTGGGAGAACCGTAGAAATTTGAGCAAGCCGAGCGAACAGAGAACTTAATAGATTAAACATGAAGAGTACTATAGTGTTACGAAAGTTGCCTAACCACAAACAACACAACAACTTAGGAGCACATTTTAAAAGTCAATCCTGAGTAGAATAAATAATGTACAATAATACGAGAACAAAGAGTTGGCCGTTGAGTTTTTTGTGCTTCAGGTGTTGCGTTCTCGGAAATCCATAAATCCAACATGATCTAGACGAACTTCATTTTAAACTTAGAACAATCTACATCGAACCTTCAGCAAAAGGATCAGTAAAATCCAATAAACATTTTCCCGTTAGACACAATCAAAATTGGCAATGCCAATTTTGAATAATCCACAGCAGCGTTTCTTATGTTGAAAGTTGGAGTGTCAGTTGGTACGGCAAATAGTGTCGGGTTAATGAGTATCCATTCGCAGTGACAAGGAGTGTCTATCAGAAATTGTGTCCATCTTATGTGACTGCTCTACCTACATGAGAGTACTATAGCTTTGAATGGAAGAGAACAAAGTCACTGTATCACCCTTGGCTTACCCCAATCCAACACGCCTACACCTTACCGTCGCCGCATCCATCCACCCCACAGCATTTTAACAAAAATGGCATTCATAATATCCTACATGTTAGACACTCCATGTAGACACTCAAATCGAACTATCCACTAGATCGTGGTGCTGCCATGGAAACACAAACGCCTCCAATAATCCCCAGACCCTGAGGTTAATCCGAAACGCATCCACGAATCCCCATGACACAGGATTGTACATGGAGACGCAGGCTAAGAGCCACCACCGATTTTTGCTATTCGCACGCCGCATAGAGATGATGCAACGGGGGGTGCATTGCGTCGGTTGTAATTGCTAGGCGCACCAGGAAAAAGAAACGAGATTAGACATATTGGAAGCCAAGACGATGTCATGATAGGAGAAAGCAAAGGTGTGATTAGTTCAGGAGAAATAAGAAACGAGAAAATCAGATGAGTCAGCAATGTTGATAACAGTATACAAAACGATGAAATTCGATCACAAACCTCGGCAACGCCAGTTTAACAATCTCGACATTGTCTCCAACCTCGACAAGCTGTGCCTCGATGAGTACCCCGGCTGAATTTCTCGATGAGCATCGGGGAAACCCTCGACGACCTCGGATAGGTGCAAAGTTGGATAGGAGAACGACCGCAAATGCGACGACCCGAGCCGAGGGTGGGGCTGGACAATGGAAGCTGGTGTGGACAAAACCGAGGGTTGCCCCCTCGGTCAGTCACTGGTCCATGACGGTCGAGAAATTCGCTCATTGGGGTCCGGTACGCAAGTGCGAGGGCAAATGCGAGGCCATACCGAGGGCAGACCATTTCTTTTTGCCACCGGAATGCACCAACCGGGTCCTGGGACACTGCCGACTACCCAACAAGCTCGGCAAGTGATTCAATGCATAATGCTGGTTTGTCTTGCATGGATCCAAAATCAACACGGGGATATCATTGGTGGGAGCGGTTGTGTATACTTGTGTAATTACATGGGTGTTATTCTCCTTTTGATTACAAAGAAAAGCCAGAAAGTAAAGTCAGTCAGTCAGTCAGTCAGTCAGTGACACCCGAACTCAACCGGACTCAAACACGCTACCTGGTTTCAACAATCTCCTGGTTATTGGGAGTGCCCTAGCAGCAAGCGTGCAATGCAGAAATATGCACCGGCGCGGCGTTGTGCGGTGGGACGTTGCACCGGGTAACCCACACCGCTGTCCCGTGGTCACTGCCGTCTTTGGCAGGCCGATAAAAACTGGCCAGCTTCCACAAAGTTTTGGTTTCGATTCTATATTCAAACCTCTAACAAGTTGCCAAGTGATTCACAAGTAATCGTGAACACGGTGACGGATATATACACTTTTTATTGATTGGAAGCATTGCTACCAGCTAGTCTGAACCGCTAGACTACCAAATAGTTTCGGCGCTTATACCATGTCACATTTTAACTATGGACTCAACTACCAGTCGTCCCCGATACTAGGGGCTCGACAATACGGAGAGTACTATGTTCCTCAGGACAACATCTTGTACTCGAGCACAACGTCGACACCTCCGGCGGGCCGCCACGTTGCTCTGAACAGCATCAACAGCCCGGTGTCGACGGTGAGCACTGCTTGCTCGGTGAGCAGCAGAAACCAGTATTTCAGTTCGAAAGGGTTTGACATTGACGACGACTTTGAGTTTGTGCCAGACTTGATGATGGGCAACGTCGGCAGTGCCACGGCAGGGTCCGAGACCTACGACACCGGCAACTACTACTATGGCTCGTCGCCAGACTCTTCGTTTGGGTCACACCAATCGCAAGGGTCGTTGAGTCAGCACAAGTTCAACCCTTATAAGAGTGCCACGTTTTCTCCAAAGGCGTCTCCTCGGAAGTTGAATACCAGCGGCACCTCGCCTAGTGTCACTCCAAGAAAGAAGATTGAGATTGTCAACCCTGCTACGGGGGTGACTATCTATGAGAAGAGTGGATAATGTCGAAGGCAACAGTCTTGGACGTTACCCCACGGATAGCTTGGAGACTTTTATGTCTTGGCAGTCTTCTTTTTTGTTGTTGATGAAGGTGAGTTCCGATTGCTTCTGATGGATTGATGTTTTTTTGTGGAGGATGGTGGTGCTTTCATGGACGGTGGTCGGGAGGTGATGGGCAGGTCCGTTTTAGCACATTATTTTTTCTTTTGCATGGTAAGGATGTACAGTATATTTGTTTTTATCGGGGAGTTTGGGTTTGATGATTGGTTATGGTTCATGATTGGGATGTTCATGATTATGATAAAATGAGTAATATGGGGGATGTAAGTAGGAGAGTGGATGGGAGTTATGACCGATGTTATGATAGGTGGGTCTCAGGACCGAGGGGGGAGTGCAAGAAGTTAGAAGCAATCATGGTTTTAATGATGGTTAATTGTTTTATGTTAGTTTATCATATGTACATGCATTTATTGTGGTGTAGGGTTCCATGGGGAGTGTTTCGAAGAGGATTAGTAAGATGTTTGGGAAGAGGTTCAGGAGGAGAGATTTAGTGAGGAGTAACAACAAGAACAGTAGGAAGTTAGAGATGAATGATGACTGGACTGAGTGTTGTCTGGAAGTCTAGGGAGATAAGGATTGGGATAGACTAAGTAAGGAGTGTTAGATTGTGAAGGAGGCTGCGAGTAAGAGTGTGGTAGTTACAGGAAGGTGTCTTTAATACTACAACATTGAGGAGATAGAGATGACAAGAACATAAGAGTCATTCGAGGTATGTCTCTCAGATAGAGAGATGAGATAGGGAGACAGTAGCAAAGAGATGAGATGACTTAGAGAGATGAGACAGTAAGATGAATTACTAAGACCACACATTGAAATGCTGAGAATTGTGATAACAAGACAGAAATGTCCAGATACTCTCATATACTGAAAGATATCCATACCTGAACTGATCAACTCATAATGTCCATTACTTGAACACAAGGATAAAGGTTCACTCCGGAGAACCAGTGGAATTTCGTGGGGCTGCATCTGCAGAAAGTGCAATGTCTTAGGAGTGTCTTGGAATTGTCAGAGTGTAATCAAGAGAATGAGTGATTTGGAGAGAGTGCCTTGAGGAGTTTGAAGAAAATAATATGGAACAAAGCTTAATGGAATCTTAGAATATGAGTAAGAAGAGTGTTTAGAAATGTGGTTCGCTCTGTAGATTGAATTCAGCATGCTCTTGTGGGGATGTGCATTGAGATCAAAGATGAACAAGAACTGCACAGAAAACAAGGGTAACGGAGATTACTGGAAGTCTGGTTGTCACAGATTGAGCCAATAGAACTCGCAATCACAGTGAGATAGTAGGATATGATCTCAGAGTTATCAAGGCAGTGTGAAGTAACTCGAGACATGTCAAATGAGTGGACTGAGACATCGGGAGTTTCTGTTGATAAGCCGAATGGAATGTGTTGGATAGACGGAGATATGTGTTGGGAAGAAGATATGTTAAGAGAGAAAGAGTGGGTGGTCCTAGATGGCTTGTAATTGTGAGTATAGAAGAGCAGACCGGAGAAGAGCAGGCCAGAGATCAGCAAAGATGAGCAGTGTTAGACGATGAGAGAAGTGCTGATGTAATTGGATGGCGAGTATTATCCTAGAATAGTACTTATGAGTATCTTCTTTATCTTGAATACCTTTAGCATTAAAGTGTTGTGAATATGACATAGCCAATTTCTATGGTGTAACACCTGAGGTTATAGTGCAATACCAGAATAAAGATAGCGTAGGAAAAGAGGCGATGCGGAGGTGTTGATGTGTGTCAAGGAGGTGAGTCTTGGTCAATCACAGACAAATGAATGTATGTATCACACAATCGTTGAACTAATCAGTAATGCCACAGTTGGCCACAGTATCAGAACATTACCATTGTCATAGTACTAGGAGCACTCTTGATCAGTTCAGACGATCATCCCAGGACCATCTCAGAAGATAAGGCCCCGTATATCCGTGGTTTACGACAACTACGAACCTCCAAGCAATGTCTCAAGTAGGGCCAACGGAATAATTGCTAGAGGAAAAAGCAATGTGGAAAAAGCAAAGTGAGTATCGAAGGAGGCCCGGGGTACCCAACCGATGTGTGAATCAGTCTAAGAGAAGTCAAAGTTAAACGGGTGGAGGTGGGTGGAAGGCAGAGAGTGGAAGTGAGTCAAGAGTGGAAGTCAGTGGGAGTCAAAGAAAGTGAAGTCAAAGAAAGTGTAGCCACAGAAAGTCGGTCAAATGTGCCAACAGAAATAGAACCAACAGGAATATCACAACTAATTTATCAGCACGTACAAGTAGTGTTCGGTGTCCTACAGGTGTTCAACAGCCGACTGCCAACATCCAACAACCAACATCCAACAATCCATGTTCAACAACATATAATCTAGCGTAGGGATACATGCACAGTGGAAATTGACTAATCCTACAAAGCTGCCCAACTAATAACTGGTCTAATAATTATGGCAGCAAGGGATGACAACTGTAGTGTGCATTGTAAATGAGTTCTCATGTTGTGTGGAACACTGTGAAGGTTGTATTGATAGGCGAAGGTAAACGTGCATGTCTGATAGTGAACGTGTCAATAATAAAGATGTACAATGATAAGCAACGTGGACTTCCAGTATCGTCGAATTATGCTTTGTAGTTGAGTTATACTTTGACTGTCAAGTTTAAGAGATCAGATCATATTGGGTAGAACGATAGTACCAGTAGCTCTTGCATTATCCTGGGCCAACCGATATCCAGTCCAACCAACAAGCAGCCCAGTCAACCATTGGCCCCAACCACTGGCCCCAACCATTTGGCCCGGAACTTAACTATTGAGCCGCCACCCAACCACTTGGCCGCCCAACTACTACTCCAGTCTCCCGCCTATTCTTCCAGGCGGCTTGGCATTCCATCCACCGCCCACAACAATCTCTTAGCCAACCAAATTCGTTGTGTTCCCGCTGACCAACCTTGCCCACGCTTTTCCAACTCAACCGTCCCTGCACGTACCCGATCGCTCAAACTTAAAAACCCATTCAACAGAAAACCAAACACCTTCCACTGCTCAATCGAGCGTCTGTCACTTTCCGTTCCATACCAACAAATCACTACTCAACTCCCAACCATTTCATCCCAGTCTAATTACAAATCAATTCATTCTATTCGATTCCAATCACCAAATTCCAACCAGTAAATCCATCAACTACAACCACAACCCAACCTCAACATCCCAACACCCAAACATTCGTCCTTCCAACATCTAGCGCGCATCCACTAGGGTTCTTTTTCTACCTACCCAACTCTATCCACTGCAAATCTAATCTACACCAATTCCATCCTTACATCCACATCCCGACCCAACTCCGTACAACATCCGCACACCCACATTCACACATCCATACACCTACTTGCAACCATCCATACACCCACTTACAACCCTACACCACCAACCTAACACCTACAACCATACACCATCCCTGCAACCACCCCAAAATATTCATCCAACACAAACATCTTGTCTCTCCTTCCAACCGATTCCCACAACCCCTATTCCTGTTTCTGACTTCGTAAACCTTCTTCCTCAACCCTCAGGCTCCGGTCTGCTCCCTTCTCAAAAATGTTCCTTTGGCCCTGCCGCTCATGCACCCCCTGCCCACCCCCTCCCCCGACATCCCCAAACCTCATCCACTGCTAACAAACCACAACTTCTCCAACTACAGACCTGCTCCAGCAGTCCCGCCACAACCGATCTCCAAAATCCACCGCCACCACCGTAACCAATGCCACCCGTAGCCCCTCGCCAGCACCTCAAAACCCAGTTTTTCACCCCAGAACCAAGCCAACCTCCTCCGGTTTGCACCACCCAACATCACCTGCCCAACATTTTTGGAAAAACCCATCGCCCATCGCATCAAACTTTCTTCAACATTTTTACCACACACTCAAAAAACCCTCCCATCCATCTCAATTCCCATTCTCTCCCAGTTTTTCTCTAATTCCTTCGTGCCTGGCTGCTTGTCATTAATTCCTCCCTGTTAATCCATCATGCCTAGCTCGTCAATTAGACCGTTTGAGCTCTCCCACGGCTCCATCGAGACCTCGTTTCTCATCCCTACCACCGCCTACTTCTCGGCCACCCAGCTCAAGGACCAGTTCTCCAAGTCCTTGCCAGCTGCCACCGAGACGTTTGCCGACGAGGATGAGCCGGCCACGCCAGTCGAGTTGCTCGGGAAGTTTCTTGGGTACGCGGCAGACCTTGTCGACCCGTCCACCACCGGGCTCTTCGACGACGTCCTCCGTCTTGCGTTCACCGAGTTCGAGACCAACTACCTCAACTCCAACGACATACACTCCTTGGCGGCCGACCTCCTTGCCAACCCGAACAACGAGGCCACCACGCTCGCCAAGGTCAAGGACCTCATAAAGAACTACGTCAAGGCCAAGGCGGTGCTCAACCTGCCGTTCAAGAAGCTGGTGTCTGCGCTCTACAACAACCCGAAGGTCAAGATCTTTGCGATCTTCGGCGGCCAGGGCAACACCGACGACTATTTCAACGAATTGAAGGACCTCTACCACATCTACAACCCGCTCATTGCAGACCTCATCAAGTCGATCGCGGCCAAGTTGTCCCACCTTCTTTCTGTGACTCCAAACTCAAAGAACATATACTCCCAGGGCTTTGACCTCCTCCAATGGCTCAACAACCCGGACTCGGTTCCCGACAACGACTACCTCCTCTCGATCTCGATCTCCTGTCCGTTGATCTGCGTGATCCAGATCGTCCACTTTGCTCTTACTGCCAAACTCCTTGGCATCACCCCAGGCGAGCTCCGCTCCCACTTCAAGGGTGCCAGTGGCCACTCCCAAGGTATCGTGACTGCGATTGTGATCTCGGCCACTGATTCCTGGACCTCGTTTGTCGAGAACGCCTTGAAAGCCATCTCGTCGCTCTTCTTCATTGGGCTCCGCTGCTCCCAGGTGTACCCGAACCACTCGTTACCTCCGTCCATCTTCCAGGACTCGATCGAGAACAACGAGGGCAAGCCGTCGCCGATGTTGTCGGTCAGAGACCTCTCGCAGGAACAGGTCCAGTCGTTCATCGACAAGACCAACGCCCACTTGCCGAAGGAGAAGCAGGTGGTGATCTCCTTGGTCAACGGTGCCCGCAACCTTGTGGTTTCCGGTCCACCGCAGTCGCTCTACGGTCTCAACTTGGCTCTTAGAAAAGCCAAGGCTCCTTCTGGGCTCGAGCAGTCGAGAATCCCATTTTCCGAGCGGAAATTGAAGTTTTCCAACCGGTTCTTGCCGATCTCGTCGCCGTTCCACTCCCACTTGTTGGACGACGCCAATGCGCTTATCAAGAAAGACCTTGAGAAGCACTCGATCGAGTTCTTGAGCTCCGACCTCAAGATCCCGGTCATCGACTTCAACAACGGCGAGGACTTGCGAGACTTCGACGGCTCCATCATCATGCGAGCCGTGTTGTTGATCACCAACTTGACCGTCAACTGGGAGGTCGCCTCCAACCAGATCTCGGCCACCCATATCCTTGACTTTGGACCGGGAGGTGCCTCTGGAATTGGTACTTTGACCCACAGAAACAAGGAAGGAAGCGGTGTCAGAGTCATTGTTGCCGGGACCTTGGACATCAACCTGGACGACGAGTACGGATACAAGCAGGAGATCTACGACACCGACGAGTCGCACGTCAAGTTTGCTCCTAACTGGTTGACCGAGTACAAGCCTACTTTGATCCGCAACTCCAAGACCGACCAGTTGTACATCCTGACCAAGTTCTCTCGCTTGATAGGACGTCCTCCGTTGCTTGTGCCAGGTATGACTCCTTCCACCGTCGACACCGACTTTGTTTCTGCCACCCTCAACGCAGGTTACAACATCGAGATCGCTGGTGGTGGGTACTTTGAGCCCAACGGGTTCGAGAAGGCTCTTACTACTGTTGCCAAGAGCGTCAAGCCAGGTACCGGTATTGGGATCAACTTGATCTACGTCAACCCTCGGATGTTGCAGTGGGGTATCCCATTGATCAAGAAGTTGAGAGACAACAACTTCCCGATCCAGTCGTTGACCATTGGAGCCGGTGTTCCTTCTCTTGAGGTTGCTTCCGAGTACATTGAGACTCTTGGACTCACCCACTTGGGACTCAAGCCAGGTTCTGTTGACGCTATTTCCCAGTGTATCACCATTGCTAAGGCCCACCCAACCTTCCCAATTGTGTTGCAATGGACTGCCGGAAGAGGTGGTGGCCACCACTCTTTCGAGGACTTCCACCAGCCTATCTTGGCCACCTACTCGCGGATCAGACGGTGCAAGAACATCATCTTGATTGCCGGGTCTGGGTTTGGGTCGTCCGAGGACACCTACCCATACTTGACCGGTGAGTGGTCCAGAAAGTTCAACTACCCAGAGATGCCGTTCGACGGGTTCTTGTTTGGTTCCAAGGTGATGATTGCCAAGGAAGCCTTGTTGAGTGACGAGGGTAAGAAGCTCATTGCCGAGTCGCCAGGTGTTGCCGACGCCAAGTGGGAAGGTACCTACACCAAGCCAACCGGTGGTATCTTGACTGTTCGTTCTGAGATGGGCGAGCCGATCCACAAGATTGCCACTCGTGGAGTCAAGTTGTGGGCCAAGATCGACAAGGACTACTTCATGTTGAAACCAAAGGACATGGTCAAGAAGTTGTTGCAGAACAAGGACAAGTTGATCGAGGAGTTGAACAACGACTCCCAGAGACCTTGGTTCGGTAAGAACAGCTCTGGTTCCTGTGACATCAGCGACATGACCTACTCCGAGGTGTCCCAGAGATTGTTGGACTTCATCTACTACAAGCCAAACAAGGAGTGGTTGGACCCATCTCTCACCAAGTTGTTGTTTGACTGGTTGGTGCGTATCGAGGAGAGATTCATTTCCAAGGAGTCTGAGTCGATTCTCTCTGTTCCTGCTTTGAAGGCCGACCCTATCAAGGTGTTGGCCAAGGTTGATCTGGCTTTCCCAGACAGTGTTTCTCAGTTGGTCAACGCCTACGACGTCAACTACTTCTTGAAACTCTGTGCCAACCCATTGCAGAAACCTGTTCCGTTTATCCCTGTCTTTGACGACAAGTTCGAGGTCTACTTCAAGAAGGACTCGTTGTTCCAATGTCAGAACCTCAACTTTGTTCCAGACAGAGACATCCAGAGAACCTGTATCTTGCACGGCCCTGTTGCTGCCCAGTTCACCAACAAGGTCAACGAGCCTATCAAGGAGATGCTCGACAGCATCAACGACGGGTTGATTGCCAAGTTGTTGGAGAACCACTACAACAACGACGCATCTACTGTTGCTACCGAGGAGTACTTTGGAGGAAACGTTCCTGTCAAGTCGCTTGAGCCTAAGTCTGTTGCTCCTGGTTTGAAGGTCGAGGTCTCCACCAACAAGATCATCTACAAGTTGAAGGAGACCTTGCCAAAGGACCCAGAGACCTGGACTCAATTGTTGGCTGGTCCAGTCAAGAACTGGCGCCATGCTTTCTTGACCACCAAGTACTTTGTCCAAGGGATTGACTACATCGACAACCCTATCAAGCTGTTGGTTGCGCCATTCCCTAACGCAGTGGTTGAGATCGAGAATCCTAACGACGCTTTCAACACTGTGCTTGTTCTTTCTGACGGTTCCAAGAAGTTGTTGCAGGTGAGACTCTTGGAGGACTCCAAGACCATTGAGTTGTTGCTCTTCACTGACAGAAACAAGGACAACAAGCCTTTGCCTTTGCAGTTGCTCTACACCTACAACACCGACGACGGGTTCACTCCTATCATTGAGAAGATCGCCGACAGAAACCAACGGATCAAGGAGTTCTACTGGAAGTTGTGGTTTGGTGACAGCGACACCTACGACGACAGCTTTGATCTCCGCAAGCCAGTGTACGGTTCCAAGTACGAGGTCACTAAGAAGGCTGTGGCAGAGTTTGCTCACATTGTCAACAACAAGAACGACTTCTGTGACACTCATGCTCCTATGGACTTTGCCATTGTTGTTGGTTGGGAACGGATCATGAAGTCTGTGTTCCACAAGAGCATTGACGGTGACTTGTTGAAATTGGTGCACTTGTCGAACTCGTTCTCTATGCGTGGTGATGCTTTGAAGATCGGTGACGTTGTCAACACCAAGTCGGAGGTGATCTCTATCATCAACGGACCTACTGGTAAGCAGGTCAAGGTTCTTGGTACTATCTTCAGATTGAACGAGGACGGTTCTGAAGGTGAGCCAGTGATGGACGTTGTCTCTGAGTTCTTCTACAGAGGAGTCTACACCGACTTTGAGAACACTTTCAACAAGATTGTTGAGAAGCCAGTCAAGATCGAGTTCAAGTCGTTGAAGGACGTGGCTGTCTTGAAGTCCAAGGAGTGGGCTCATTTGGATGGCACCACCGAGATTCTTGGCGAGACCTTGACTTTCGAGTGTGAGACCGAGATGACTTTCAAGAACGAGAAGGTGTTCTCTTCTGTGAAGACCGTCGGTAAGATCTTGTTGGAGTTGCCTACTAAGGAGATCAAGCAGATTGGTGAGGTTGAGTACGAGGCTCTTGAGTCCTACGGTAACCCAGTCTTGGACTACTTGTCCAGAAACGGGTCTTCTATCGAAGAGACCAAGCCATTCGACTCGCCAATCTCTATTGCTTCTGAGGAGTCCATCAACAGTGTGTACTTGCCAGGATCCAACGACCCATACGCCGTTGTTTCTGGCGACTACAACCCTATCCACATCTCGCCTATCTTTGCCAAGTACGCCAACTTGCCAGGTACTATCACCCACGGTATGTACACCTCGGCTTCTGTTCGTGCGCTTGTTGAGTTGTGGGGTGCCGACAATGTTGCTGAGCGTGTTAAGGCTTACAAAGCCAACTTCACCAGCATGGTTTTGCCAGGTACCGAGTTGTCCACTGAGTTGGAGCACACCGGAATGGTCAACGGTAGAAAGATCATCAAGATCACTACCAAGAACGCCGAGACCGGTGAGTTGGTGTTGGATGCCCAGGCCGAGATTTCTCAGCCGTTCTCTACTTACCTTTTCACTGGACAAGGTTCGCAAGAGCAGAACATGGGTATGGATCTCTACAAGACTTCTGCCGTTGCTAGACAGGTTTGGGACCGTGCCGACTCTCACTTGATGCAACAGTACGGGTTCTCTATTCTTGACATTGTCAAGAACAACCCTAAGCTGTTCACTGTTCACTTTGGAGGTGTCACTGGTAGAAACATCAGAAAGAACTACACCAGTATGACCTTCGAGACTCTTGACAGTGAGGGCAAGTTGAAGTCGGAGAAGATCTTCAAGGAGATTACCAACACCACCAAGTCTTACACTTTCAAGTCGCCAACCGGGTTGTTGTCTGCCACCCAGTTCACTCAGCCAGCCTTGACCTTGATGGAGAAGGCCGCTTTTGAGGACTTGAAGTCTAAGGGCTTGGTTCCTGAGAACTGTGTGTTTGCCGGTCACTCTTTGGGAGAATATTCTGCCTTGGCTTCTTTGGGAGATGTCATGCCAATCGAGTCCTTGGTGGAAGTTGTGTTCTACAGAGGAATGACCATGCAAGTTGCAGTCGAGAGAGACGAGCAAGGCCGTTCGAACTACGGTATGATTGCTTGTAACCCATCGAGAGTGTCCAAGACGTTTGACGACGCGGCACTCCGGTTTGTGGTTGACAGCATCTCCAAGGAGACCAAGTGGTTGTTGGAGATTGTCAACTACAACGTCGAGAACCAGCAGTATGTGGCTGCCGGTGACTTGAGAGCTTTGGACACCTTGACCAACGTGCTCAACGTGTTCAAGATCAAGAAGATCGACATTGTGAAGTTGCAGGAGCAGCTTTCCAAGGAGAAGATTGGCGAGTACTTGAAGGACATCATCGACGAGGTCTCGAAGCAGTCTTCTGCCAAGTCACAACCTATCGACTTGCAAAGAGGGTTTGCCTGTATCCCATTGAAGGGAATTTCGGTGCCATTCCACTCTTCGTACCTCAGAGGAGGTGTGCAGCCGTTCAAGAAGTTCTTGTTGAAGAAGATTCCTCAGAAGGCGCTCAAGGTGGACAACTTGGTCAACAAGTATGTTCCTAACTTGACTGCCAGACCATTCGAGGTGACCAAGGACTACTTTGAGGAGGTGTACGAGTTGACCAAATCAGACCGGATCAAGCAGGTGTTAGATAATTGGGAGAGTTATCAAAACGCTTAGGTTGATTCGCGGGACGTTGCACAACTTGTAGCAGTGTCTGTTGGAAGTTGAATATTTAATAAGATTTAATTGATTTATATAGCTTTGTTTTAGTTTTATTGATGGAGGACTTTAAAACTGAATGAATGTTTGATATTTGAACTAGTAGGTTGTTAGTAGTTGGTCAGTGACGGTGTTTGATAGAAGCAAAGAAGAGTGAGAAGGTTTAGACAGGACCAGAAATCTTTATAATAGCTTCTCAAGAAGAATATCAAGAGATATCTACAGTTTTGTTTGATCTATTGTATTTAACGTTAGACAATATACAGAATTGGACTTCCACACGGTAGACTTCACGAATGATCTCCATTCCAAACAGCCATTACTTGTCTAAAGACCCTCCTTGGCTTCCTCCAATCTTTCCCATCCTTCCAGACCTTCCCAACTGATCCGACCCTTAGACATCAAACCACGCACTGCAGTTCTTGCTTTGAACTTCCAGTCCTTTTGCACCACATCTCCAGCACCATACTTGCCTGGCATTTCTCCCAACGACTCGTAAGCAGCTACCAAGTCCACACAACTTTCCACAGCATTGTTCCAAGCGTCTTCGTCAGAAACAAGATCTCCACTGTTCAAATCAACACGGTACGCTTTCTCGACACAGCTCAAACTGTTCCATGGTTTCTTACGCCATAACTCGACTCGTGACTGCATCTTCCAGATTTTCGACGACTGAGTATTGACTTTCGGTATTTGCACACAGATATAGTCGAGACATTGTTTCTGAAAGAAAGTCAACGACTGGTCGTCAGTGTAGTCTTCAGCAACCAACTGCTGAACCAATTTCTCGATCAAACCAAGGTTCAAGATCCCTTCATCACCTTGACGCAACTCGATCAACCGTTTTCCTGCACGGATAGCTTTGCTCCACTCTCCAAGCTTGGCTGCCGTCAATTGATAATTCTCCCAGATTCTCCAGTTGGAAGCATCGCTAGTCTTGATAGCGTTCTCATACGCACTAAGTGATTCTCTGATTTTACCAGTGTTAAGAAGAGCACTTCCAAGATTACTCCATCCATGAGTATGAGTGTCGTCAATACTAACACATCTTGTGAAAGCCTCAGCTGCCAACTCGTACTGATTCGTTTCCAATCCCAAGCAACCATAGAAGTACCAATTAGAGAAATTCAATGGGTTTAACGTCAACACCTCGTGCATATGTTTCACTGCAACATCCAATTGTCGTTTCGAGTACCAATACTTGGCCAATGAGACTTTAGCATTCTGGTACTTACTGAGATCCCAAGCTTTCTCCCATAATGCTGGATCCAGAGTCACGTCTCCCAAAATCGACCAGCATCGACCGTCACGAGGATGTGTCTCAAGTCGTTGTCGCAACAATTTCTCGGCTTCTTTCTCTTGTCCAAAACTGGCGTAACAAACTGCAGTCTCAGGAACCATCTGCAACCGACTATAGATCTCCACTGCAGATTTCAATACTCCCAAACTCACATACTTCTCTGCAAGAGTGGCATCTAAACTCCACCGTGGAGAAAGAGGAAGAACGTTTAAGTAACGAAGACGTGACGCAGAGGCAGCAATGTCAGTATCCTGAGACTCCTGAGCTTCTGGAAACATTCTGGTTTGGATCTGCATGTTCAACTCTTCCACCAACGCCTGCATCTGGAAAATACCTCTCTCTACAGTTTTTGCTTTGTTGGACTCGATCTCAGATCGCTGCCATAAAGACTTGGAAAAAAGAAGCCAGTTCAAAGACCCATTAGCAATGATCCGCTGGACAATCGCCATCATTTCCTCTTCCACCAACGCATCACCACTTGGCGTGATCTGTTTGATGGTTACCAATCGAAGGAAAAGTTGCACTGTGTCAAGAACTGTAAGTTTAGGCTGGTTATTGGTGTCTAACTCAGCAAGTGAAGCTGGAATCTTTTCTTTTCTAATAGCTGTAGGCAACAACCGTTGTTTAGGACTGAGAGACTCATCGTCTTCAACATCATCTTGCGAACTCTCGTCATCTTCTTGAATAGATTGTGGTCCACCCTCTTCATATTGTGGAACTTCCAACAACAAATCAGAATTCAAGGCTTTGTTCTCAATATTGTTTGATTCTTCTTCCTCTTCCTCATCAGTACTGTTACTCTTGGCCAACACAATCAAACTGGCTTTTGCTACCTCTTGGTATTTTGTATGCTTAGCTTTGGCTCCAGTAAGTACCATCTCAAACCCAGAAATCTGTTTGGCTCTATCCAACGCTTTCACTACATGAGTTTCAATCTCTGCATGGTAAGAGTTTCTGGCCAGTTCGAGCTGATAAATAAGTTCAGTGTTGGATTCTTTGACCAATGGAAACGCAGACTCAAGTAATGCTGATGACAAACTGATGATCAAACTGCTGGTGTCAGAGAACAACGACATCTGCACTTGCAACAACCTACTACGCCACCAGTTAGCATAAAGAGTCACAAGATCATCAGAAGTAATAGTTCCAATGGAATCAATAGATACTTGTTGACCCAAGATCCGAGGTCCGTTAGAAAGTTGTTCTAATAAATGAAGAGCCACCACCAATAACAACGGACTCTCAGTCAACTCGTAAATCCCTTGTCCTTCCACTTCCAAACTTTCAATGATATCGTTATTGGTCTCAAGTAATATGTCTTTCAATCCAGACAACGAAGGACCTGTGAAATTGATCTGACAAAACGATTGACTAAGTGCAATTGCAAAACAAAGCACCATACTTCTCCAAGTTTCAGAAGTGTACAGTTCTGGAGTTTTCTCCACGATTTTTGAAGCAATGTACCCCAAAGAAACGTTCAAATGACTGAAATCAATCAGCTGTTGAGTAAGCTCGGGCCATACATTGGTTTCAAATACTTCCAAGTTCAATACCTCGACGTATTTGCCTTTCAAGATCAACGCCACAGGCTCAACCAAAACTCCAGCAATGTTCTGTGACAAATCAAGCTCAAGAACTCCAGTTTTCTGGAACCCTTTAAAAGAGTTAAGCAGAATCAATTGGCTGTGCAATTCTTTCAATAATGCCGCTGATTCTGTCATTATGTCCACAATCTTCTGTCTTACTTGGTTACTGAAAAATCACTGTTGGAAAAATGTTTTTCAACTTGCGATGAGCTCATGCACAATCATGCGTCTGTATGCACATTTTTCCACCCATCAAATTTTTTTTGAGACTGTAGATGAACCCATAAAGAATTCATACACATTAGTTGCACAATGTCAGATTCAGAAGACGACCAGATTGATCTCAGTTCGAAATTCGGACTTGGAGAAGATGTTGATCTGGGTTCGGAAAGTGAACAAGAGTATCAAGATGAGATTATTTACTCTGATGGAGATGAAGAATCTAGTGATGAAAGTGATGAAGAAAGCAACGACAACAACAGTTCTAGTTCTAAAAACAAAACTCAAGGAAACTCAGAGACTGACAAAACTGTCGAAGAAATGCCTAATCTTGAATTATCTGATGACGATGAAGATTTGAAAGAGTATGTCAGCAAAGGAACCAAGAACCAAGGGAAACCAGGAACGTTTGCTGGGTTTGGATTGTCGAAGAAAATCCTTTATAATATCAGCAAGAAAGGTTACAAGCAGCCGACTCCGATCCAGAGAAAGACAATTCCGCTTATTTTGTCTGGCAGAGACGTGGTGGGAATGGCAAGAACTGGTTCTGGTAAGACTGCAGCTTTCCTTTTGCCATTGATCGAGAGATTGAAAACCCATTCTGCCAAAGTTGGAGTGAGAGCCATTATCTTGTCGCCAAACAGAGAATTGGCTTTGCAATCGTTCAAAGTGTTTAAAGAGTTTGCAAGAGGTACGAATTTGAGAGCTGCGGTTCTTGTGGGAGGAGACTCTTTAGAAGACCAGTTCAGTTCGATGCTTACGAACCCTGATGTCTTGATTGCCACTCCAGGTCGTTTTTTGCATTTGAGAACTGAAATGTCGCTTGATCTCAAGTCTGTAGAGTATATTGTGTTTGATGAAGCGGATCAGTTGTTTGAAGTGTCTTTTGAAGAAGCATTGAATGAACTTATAGCCACGATGCCACCTTCAAGACAAGCAATTCTTTTCAGTGCAACCTTACCGAAATCGTTAGTGAACTTTGCCAAGGTAGGGCTCAACAATCCCGTGTTGGTTCGTCTTGATTCGGAATCGAAAATCTCCGATGAGTTGGAGATGTGTTTCATCAGTTCCAAGCTGCAAGACAGAGACGCCAACTTGTTGTACATTATCCAAGAGATCATTAAGTTACCACTCTCAGATCCCGAGCAACTTATTAAACTAGACGAATTCAAAGACGATTATCAAGATGAGGACAGTGATGGAGAAGAGAAACGCAAAGGGAAGCATGGGAAACATAAGAAAGACAAGAAAGACCGGCCAAAGTTTGCCAAGCATAATGAGTTGGTTTCTCCAGACGGAACCATTATATTTGTTCCTACCAGACACCATGTGGAGTATGTGAAGTTGTTCTTGAAGGAAGCAGGGTACGCTTCTTCGTACATCTACGGTACCTTGGATCAGCATGCAAGAAGAAGACAACTCTACAATTTCCGAGCAGGTATCACCTCACTTTTGATTGTCACTGATGTGGCTGCCCGTGGTATTGATATTCCGTTGTTGAAGAACGTGATCAACTACACATTGCCTGCCTCGTCCAAGTTGTTTGTGCATCGTGTGGGAAGAACTGCTCGTGCTGGTAACACTGGTTTCGCTTACAGTATTGTGACACCTAACGAGGTGCCGTCATTGGTGGAGATGGAATTGTTCTTAGGACGTAAGATCTTGTTGACTGAGATGCACGAGAAGAAATGTGAGATCTTGAAAGAGCGTGCTCAAGAGACCGGGGAGCAGTATATTGAACCTAAGGTATCATACACTGATCGGTTGGTGTTGGGAGGAGTTCCTCAGGCACAGGTTGAGCAGTTGGCAGATCTTGTGGGGATTTTATTGAAGAACTACGATTTGCAAGTGATCAAGAAGGTTGCTGAGAAAGCTGAGAAATTGTACTATCGTACAAAAGCCAAGGTGACGTCTGCTGAGTCATTGAAACGGTCAAAGGAATTGATCCAGAGTGGTTGGGACAAGACTAATTTGTTGTTCAAGCAGGAAGATGATCTTGAGGAGCAGAAGCAAGAGTTTTTAATGAAATTGCAGAACAGAAACAACAAGGAGACTGTGTTTGAGTTCAGCAAGACCAACGACCAGATGAGCGAGTTCATGGCTCGTAGACGTAAGCAGATTGCACCAATTCAACAGCGGCAGCTTGAACGGAAACAGTTGTTGGAGAAAGAGAGACTTGCTGGGTTGAGTCATTCGATCCAGGACGAGATTTTCAAAGGCAACACTGAGAACGAGGTTGGTTTCAAAGTCGACGAGCAGGAGCTCAGAGACACGTTTGAGACTGCAGAAGACGCATTGAAGAAGACCAAGAAGAGCTACAAGGACGAGAATTTCTTCCTTAGTCACTACGCCAGTGCTGCTGATATTCAAGACAAACAATACGAGTCTTCGTTTGCAAATGATGCTCAGGCTGCTACTTTTGACTTGGACGGTGACGACAAAGTCCAGGTACACAAACAGAACCAGCAGACGTTCAAATGGGATAAGAGCAAGGGTAAGTACATCAACTCGAAGTCGACCGACCAGAAGTTTATTATTGGTGAGAGCGGACAACGGATTGCCGCTACTTATAAATCCGGACGGTTTGAGAACTGGAAGAAGGACAACCGAGTTTCTTCAAACAGCTTGAAGGTTGGAGCTAAGGAGCAAGCAGGAGCAGGTGTTAGAAGTGACAAGAAGTACAGACACAACAAGAACCAGGCTCCAAAGGCTCCAGATAAGCACAGAGATAACTACTACAAGCAGAAGAAGAAGGTCGGCAAGGCTTTGGATAGCGGTATGGAAGTGAAAGGAATGAAACGTAAGGGTACTGGAACTAATGAGATCAAGAGCTCTGACGATATTCGGAAACTGAGAGAGTTGAAGCAGAAAAGAAGAGACAAGAACGGAAGACCAAGCAAGAAGCGGAAGTTTTAGGGATGTAACTAAGTTCTGTGCAAGAGAGGAGATGTCAGGATGTCGGAAGGTGACACGAGTTTAATACTGGCAAGACTAGTCATTAATGAGTAATTCCTGAAATAACCTTGTAAACAATAATATAGAATAATCCTGACCTATTGTTTAATGTTGTAAGAGATTCTGTAGTGGTTGTTAGAAGCCAGTAGGTTCGATTCTATTGACGGTCGTATTCTATAGTATGAGCATTCATAATGTCAGCAACCTCTATTATTGATCCAAACACACCAGCAACAGTAAAAAGCAGTCCTTTTTCATCGGTTCTCTTTCAAGACCATGGCACTAAACCCCACCAACAAAGACCGAACTACAATTCTAATGAACAAATTGAATATTCTTTTCACTCTGATATCGAGTCATTTCTATTAACAATAACAATACAATTTTGATGCATTTCACACTCAACACATAAGAGTCACACAACCAGGTGTCAACTCTCATTTGTGTGAAAACCTTCTTCTTACTAGCCACTACCAGTCTCAACTGAATTCCTTCAACCGTTGAATCCAAATCCGCCAAACGGAAACCCTCCTGGGAATCCTCCAAATTGCTGACTTCCAAAGTTGAACTGGAACAGACCTGGTCCTCCACCTCCTCGGAACGGTGATCCATGTTGGGGTCCTCCTTGAGAATTTGGATCGTCACCTTGATCGTACCGTTGTTTCGTCTCAGGATCAGACAACACTTCATAGGCAGTGTTAATCTCCGACATCTTCTGCAACACTTCTTCCTCCGACTTGTCTCCGGTGTACTTGTCTGGGTGGTATTGTTTCACAAGGTTTCTGTACGCCTTCTTGATCTCTCTGTCACCAGCATCCTTAGGAACTCCCAACACTTTGTAATAATCTGTCTGAGGATCATTTCTCTGTTGCTGCCACTGTCTTTGTTGCTGCTGCTGTTGGTGGTACTGTTGCTGCTGTTGCTGTTGCTGTTGGTATTGTTGTTGCTGTTGCTTCTGTTGATGCTTCTGAAGAATACCTGCGATTTGCTGGTAATACTTTTGAAACGCCTCAATGCTTTGCAAGTTCTTGTTGTCTTTATAAGTCTCATGGACTTTCTGAAGCTTTTCAATGTCCTTCGATTTGGCCACAGCACGTACTTCAAATGTCATAGAGAAGGCATGTGGCGACACATAAAACTCGCCAGAAGGTATTTGCTTGTTGCGTTTCTCAATGGCCAACGCAGCTTGACAGTAAGGTTTGGCCAGCTTCAATTCCTTGGTTGAAATATAGCTCTGGCATGCAAGTTGGTTCATCTCAAGTACCAATCCGTTGATCAAATCCGATTTTCCAGACTCTGCAAAATCTTGACTGAACTGATGACTGAGGTAGTTGTAGTACTCGAAATTCGTCTTGAACTCTTTCCCTTGGAACAATTTCTTAATGTCCTTGGCCGGAATAGTCGGCTTGTCTTCAAACAACATCTTGATTAACAACTTGTAATCTGGACCGGAAACGAAACTGGAATCAACTCCGTCAATTTCCTGTCCGTTGAAAAGCCAAGCATTGTATTGACGGAGCTTACCCAAATGCTTCAACACTGCATCATTGCGCTTGAAGAACAAGGTATACTGTTTCAATTGAGGATCGTCCATGTCATAATGCAATCCTTTTCTTATATGTTTTGCTGCATTGACATGCTCTCCCAATCCAAAAAAGTACAATCCGGCAAGATTAACGTAGTTTTTCACAGTCAACGGATCCAACCGCACCAACATCAAGTAGTCTGGAATCAAGTTTGACGGCAAGTTTTCTCTCAAGTTAACCTCTGGAGACTCGTCGTGAGACTTTTGTTTTTGGTTATTTTTAGCTGCACTAATGGAACACTCGATTCTGATTCTGTAAAGTTCCGGATTGGCATTGGATTTCTGGATCACCTCCGAGATCTTGTTGATGCATTCGGGGAACTTGTTACTAGATATCAAACGTTTGGACTCAGCCACAGCTTCCTGAACCTCATCACTGTCTTTGAAAACTTGTTTAATTTCCTCGTTGCTCTCCAAAAACTCACTGTTCTTGCCAGTTTTTAAGTCTTCAATCTCTTTGTACTTGCCATGTGCCAAATAAAGTTTTGCAAGTCTGGCAGCTGCCACAGCCATCAGATCATCATGAGATAAACAACTTTGAAAGTCAGAGATGGCCTTGGACTCTTTGCCGAGAAACAAGTCAATGAGACCTTTCTTGTAGTAGATCTTCGAGAGGATAGACAGATTTTCACCGGCATCCGTGGTCTTGGAACTAACAATACGTGACAATAACGAATCATAGTCTTGCAACAAAGCCAAACTAGGTCCTTGCTTGGAGAAAGCTCCGTCAAGCCCACTAAGCTCGGTAGAAAACTTGTCTCCAAGCACTGTTAGCACTTGAGATATCAAGACAACCGCTGTGAATAGAAGTTTCATGTCAAGTATACAGTATCAAGAAATCAAGTCCGATGTTACATTGATGCTAGAGTATCTGGACGGGGCTCGCAACCATAAAGAGATCTGGTCCCGTGACCTAATGGTATGGAACAGTGTAGAAAGTTTGTCTGGTGTTGGGATGTTATTATTTCCATCCATACACACATCCATACACACATCCTTACACCACAGGCGCGAAAGGGTGATCAAAATAGTTTATGTAAGGGTGTCAGGGTAACTGCTGTTGTCTTGAATGAGGTGCCAGGGTGCATGCGGCTACATACCTTGGAGGGTGCTGTTTTTGGGTAAGAGCATGTATGATTTTTGGTGCAGAATTCTTGGTCCCTCGGGCAATAGGCAAATTGAGAAATAGTGTGAGATCGGCTGAAATGGAGAAGAGCTATTGGAGGCGAAGCTGTGAGACAAGTTTGTGGCTCACGCTATTTTCGTGGGGATATTAAGGCTGAAACTCGGGGAGTAGACCAGCTTTATTAATTGAAGGTTTGGTGCTGGCATTAACAATTTATGCAGCGGCCGACGATGGTCCTGGGGTGGTAGGGAATGAATTATGTTCGAGTACGACTTCGTACACTGTAATTATGAGTGCGGTAGATCTTAGATACGGTCGGTTATGAGTAGGTACAGTGATTTGTGGTAGGTAAGAGGTAGGTATGAATATCTGCGAGTACTAATGGTATGCTGCGGTGCGATTATCGCATAGTGTGGTGAGTATCCCCAGTTGGGGGCGGACTACTGAGACATTTTGCAAAAGAATTGACAAATTAAAACTGTTCAAGCGAATGGATCGATTCAGCTATGTCTTGGCTCGGCCCAATTGTTCTTGCTAGCCTCGAATTTTAGACAGCAAAGCCTGAAAAATATCGGAGCTAGTCAGGTAGACTATTGTTGCATGAATTGCCGAACAGGAATACGCAAATGTGTGGGAATTAGCTCGACATTGGAGATACAGGGGTTTGCAAGGTTTACTGGGAAGATTTTTCATTTGGCTTCCCGCTTGGGTAGGGCAGAAAGCAACTCAAAGGAAGAGTTTCCCGGCTGGTTTTGACTGCAGGCACCGAGACTCACACCGCAATGCCTACGATACTTTGCAGGGAGACAAAGGAGGCGGCTCGACCGAGAAACATGCTGGATCAATTGCTGAACAAGGGGATTGGGGAGCAATGCGTACGACCTGGAACGGACGTGTCGAGACGTTATGTGAAAACCCAAGTTTCACCAAACGAGAGGCAGATCAACGAGTTAATCGGGAATACGGAGTCAAAGCATGCAAGATGTTTTTGCCTCAAGAGAATAGTGTCAGGACCGTTAACAATTGTAAATCATTCCTGTATGACGAAAGCCTCGAGTATCAGGATTTTGATTATTATTAGGGGCGACATCCGAACATATCATGCTATCACCCCATAAGTAAAACATCAATCGTTTGAGAGACACATTCAGTCTCAGCAATGCAGCTTCATGCAGTCTAGGCTTGATGTTTTATGCCTGAGATGTATGCATGAACTAGATTTGCGGGTGTTCTCTGAGTACCAAAAATCAGCGTACTATATATAAATGAGACCTATATATCCGGCTTCGCTTCGGTGATTGGTATTGTTATTCATTTTGGCATCTGGACAGATCCTAATCCTTGCCAGACCTCAACAGCGTCACATTTGGCAGTCATATTGAACTTTTCCACTCGTGTATAAAGTTTAGTGTTAATTGACTATAACAGACCCCTGGAGCGCACTAGAAGACTTAGTGTGACCACTAATTATTGGCATATTACCTAGGTGGGCAGGATTTAAGAGCTTCTAGATTCAAACTGCCTGGGCTTTTGAACTCGAATTCTCAACCGTTTTCTTTCTTCTTCAAGCCTTTACCAAAACCGAGCCTTAAACAATCGGTACAATTCCCCAGATCAATTGCACAACAACACATCATGTTAGCTATTTCAGATTCGCCAGTGACTTCTAACAAATCGTACGAAATGTTCGTGGTCGACAATCAACAGAGCACTGTCAATGAAGAATACGTAACTGAACAAACAAAGAAGGAACGAGTGAAGGCACTTGCTGCTGAGTTTGGAATCGACCACAAAAGGTTCCTCCGCAAGATTGACTTGTTTGTGATGCCTCCATTCTGTCTCTTGATTCTCATTTCATTTATCAACAAAAGTAATTACGGGTTCTGTCTCTATGACGGATTTGCAACCTCACTTGGCACCAACATGTCAGGGCTCGCTGCTGCCTATGCTGCTTTCTTCACACCATACATGTTCTTCCAGTTTTTCTCCAACGCCTTATTGAAGCGTATCAGACCACATTTCTGGATCAGTATCACCGTGCTAGCATATGGAATCATTGGCGTAGGAACTGCATATGTCCAGAACTTGGGTGCCCTCATTGGTTGTCAGTTCATCCACGGTCTCTTCCAGTCGGGAACTGAAACTGCTGTCTATTACATCTTAGCCCACTATTACGACAAGGACCAGGCAGGAAAACGGTTCAGCATAATCAATTCCATGGTGGGAATTGGAGGCATTTTCACTGCTTTGCTCAATTATGCATGTCAAACACATTTGGACATGAAGCACGGGCTTAACGAATGGAGATGGTTGTTGATTATCGAAGGAGCAATGACCATGGTGGTTGCGTTCGTTTTGTTCTTCACTATTCCTGACTTCCCTGAAGGCGCTCGTTTCTTCAATGATAACGAGACACTCTTCCTTGTCAAGAAACTTGAGATTCTTTCCGGAAAATCTGGTTACAATATCTCGGCCACCGTGTCAGAGATTGCTCAAACTGTGTTCGATCCACTCATTTTCATTCCTGCCTTCATGTCGCTTGGAATCTCTTTTGTGACCTACGGTATAACCTTACTCCAGCCTCTCTCGTACGTGACAATTGGATTTACAGGACTCAACCTTGCATCCAGAATCTGCTACTCCTGGTTGATCACCTTCGTGTGGTGTATAGCAACAGGATTGCTCATGGACAAGCTCCGTATCCGAGCTCCAATGTACTTTGCAAACCTTATCGTTGTTTTGGTGAGCGCAGGTATTGTTCTTTACAATGTCGACCCAACCTACAATTCCAAACTCAAGTACTGGCTCACGGTGATTACCCTTGGAGCAGGCTTCACCAACATCTCACTTCTCATCTACTGGTCCAGTATGAACCTCGGTGGCCATCTCCGGAAATCCATTGGAATCTCGATGGAGATCGCCTTCGGTTCTGTGGGTGGTCTTATTGCTTTCTGGTCGTTTGTGGATTTGCAGTCGTCCTTCGTCCATGGTTACAAAGTGGGATTCTCTATCTGTGCAGGACTCACTTGTTTATCCATCGTCTGTGGCGTTGTCTACTTGTTTCTTCTTCACAGGGAAAACAGAATCAAACGGTCAAGCGCATACAAAGAAAAATGGGCCACACACAGCGACCGTCGCAAAATCATTCTTGGTGACAAGAGTCCGAATTTCGACTACATGTATTAAGTGGTCTTCGGCTTTCCCCAAGCCACCCAAATCCTGTATAATTTGTGTTTACTATGTACATTGCATTTATCTAATAGACTTTAGTAGTTTTTTCAGTCTGTAACTCACCGGCTCTAGCGTCACTAAAAGTTCGGCAAGACGTTCCTAAAAACAACGATCAGGCCATCAAATCTTACTTTATCTCACACTCATTGACTCAGCGCACCCGTCTATTGAAGTTTTTCCGACTCCTCGATCAATTTCTCAGTGGTGAACTCATCCAGTCCTTTGGCAAAAGCTTCCAACAATGCCACTCCAGTTGTGTCTCCAAGTCCGCCGTAGAAACTCTGCAAATTCAAAATCAATCGTTGCGCATCGTTTAAACTGGTAGTGTTGCCCTCCTGAATACCATTCATAAGAACCAACCCCTTAGACTTAGCCAATTCGGTGTGGAATGTCAATGTCATGTGAGAGTTGGAGTACATTCCATGCAACTTATACTCTGCCAAAGTAGTGAATATCACATGCACAGTGTTGTCACCCGAGAAATTCCATTGAACAAAATGTAACTCATGGCCCTGGCCCTCTTTCTTTAAAGGAAGGAGGAAATTAGGATACTTTCTTGCATTGACAGCAAGCTTCTCATAAATGTCCAAAGGAACAACCGAACACAACTGATCCGCCTTGAACCGAGCTCTCCAAATCAACCCAATTTGCTCTGCATTCAATTCCTTGATCTTATCAACGTCCACATACGAGTTAAGAGTCTTGAATGGAGGACCCGAGTCTTTCTTCTCTGTAGGAGGCAATGGAGTCTTGATCTTGACAGTACTGCTTGTAGAACCCACATTTGTAGTTGCAAGATGGTCTTCCAACTGTTTCAACACATCCAATTGACCTTGGTTAAGATTCTTTTTCTTCTTCTCGATTTCGTCTTTCAATTTCACCTTTAAGTCCTCGATATCTGTGGCTCCAATTTCTTTGGCTTTGCGTTCTAACTGTGCTTTGTAACGAGCCACAATTTCATCGTTCTTTGAGCTAAAAGAACGAGTGTTCCGAGTAGGAAACGGGAAGTGGCTCAACACTCTTGAATACGACCGATACATAGTTTTAAGCGTCATTTTCTCTATCTTTATTACTGAAATGGCAATGGAGTCAATGATTCTTCAGGTGGAAATTGTCAAATCAATGTATCACGTGATACATTCTAGATTCTTCGAGTGGGCCACTACTTTCGTCTTCATCAAAATTCATTGGATTTTTATTTAAAGAATGGGAAACCAATTATTGACATATAGAAATCTATTTTGATGAAGTCTTGTGTCATTCTTGAGATATATAGCAGGCAAGTTAATACGGTCAAAACTGGTTCCTAAGATCAGGGCTCGTAATCTTTAAGACTCAGATCACCTCTTTGGTGCACCCCAAGAAACTGAAAATTATCACGTGATACTTGAGTCGGACGTAACTTTCAAAGAAAGTTTTACGATTAGTTGCTTGCATGGGCGGGATTTCAGTCAAAAGTACAGGCGGCTTTTCCGGACGGCACAGGCGGGTCTCAGCCTGGAGAACTTCAGTTAGTTAATCGAGCAAAGAGAAATTGAAGAGAATTAGAACAGAGAAAGCAAATAACTAATGTAAGAATTGTACAAAAAATTATGGAATAATTGATTATAACTTAATAAAACTGGCTATTATTCAATTATTCATAGATTTCAACAGTGGTTGGCGAGCCTCCTACATAATTAAAGAAGACATCCCGCCTTCCTGTTTTGTTGCAACCCCGTCTACCCGTTTAGATCAGGATAGTGTGCCTGACAGCCAGCAAACCAACCCCACCCGAACCGAATCTCAAACTACGGTTTTCTTGCGTTTTCTTTTTGTCTTGTACTCTTCTTTGATTGGATTCCCCTCCGAGGTGTTGATTTACTTGGCTACTTGGGGAACAGAAACAGAACTCAAGGACCTTCATTTGGCTAGACATATTGTAAGCCAAAGAACTACAGTGGCACTCCAGTTTCAGTTAGCAACCAGGATTTCAGTTAAGATTTGGGGCATCGCCGGATACATATAAGGGAGATTTGAAAACTTGGATCTGTTTAGCGATTGCTCAGTTCAGGTAATCGTCAGTTCAGTAACATAGTCTATAAATTTGGTCCAGGCATTTGCTCAAGAGCATTATTCAGCTCATCATTGAAGTTCATCTCTGGAACTCTTCGGTGAAACTCATTGCTTCAATATTTTCTCGGTTGATCTGTTTTGATCTTTCTTGATCTATTTTTCAGACTGGGAATCCTTGATACTATTATCACAATATTTATCAAACTATTCAGAGTCTAATAGCTCGGTCTAATAGCTCAGAATAACCACACTACTGACAAAGTCACAGCTTCCCACCAATCAACTCATTCAAGATGATGGCACAGTCAGCGGCGTTTCCACCGCCACAATTTTATGAATTCATGGCAACCTTGCCTGAAATCCAGATTCTTTTACAAAGAGCTTGGGTGACATCACACTGGATGACTATAGTAGGTACATTTGTCTACATGTTGACGGCGATCAAGGTTCCAGGATTGGCGTTGTTGGCATACACCATAGCAGTGATCGGAGCCATCATCACCTACTCCACCGTGATATATCGACGACATTACCTTGGCAGAGAGTTTCTTCCGTCGTTGATTCCATTATCACAAGCAATGCAAAGTGAAAACTTCCATCTTCTCATACTTGCATTGCTATGGCTCATCACTCCTGCCCAACTTTTCAAGCTCCTTCCTTTCTACTTCTACCTGATCTTGAACATTTCCCATTATCTTGTCCATGATATTCTTAGTCCTTACAGTGGTATTTCAGCGGCACTTATTCCACTTATCACTTACTTTGAAAGACCGTTACTTAGTGCAGCTTCCCACATCGATCTATTCTTGTTCCCGATCATTTTCATACAGTCTCTTATTTCCGGCTCGTTCTTCGGACTCATCATGTTCTTTTTCATATGGTGTCTAAGAGTCGAGTTCTCAGAAGCAAGCAGAGCCAGTATCTATTCGGTGCTAAGTATCTTCGACCGAATCCTTACTCAGCCTAGTATCCCTCCTCATGTGTACCACAACTGGATGATCATCAGACTGAAAATAGAAATGATGGTGCCTTTGCGAAGAGGAGCCAGAATGGCTATGTCTGAGCCTATGGTTGTTAGCAGGAAAGGTGGTCGTAAAAGAATTGTCAGAGACCCATTAATCGAAGACAATCTGAGTATCCTTTATCGATACTAATCGACACTATGATCCATCATGACGATTCCTCCATCTTTCTTGCATTTTTCAACAATCAATTTCTTGGCTCTGTTCATTCATTTATTAAATGAATGTCTGCTTTTAATTGAACCCTCGTCTCTTCAATCCCTTTCGTTGTTGCTCTCTGTATTATAATTGATGATTCTTTTTGACCTGCATATCTAACTGTAGCCTGATGCTAGACTCAATCAAATACCTTTAGGTCTCTCCTTGTCTCATTCAGCACTCATGATATAATTATAAGAGAACCCATTTAAATAACTCTTTTACTCGTCTACTTTACTTAAACCACAATAATCATTCTTAATCGATTGCTTGGCTAATAATATCAAGCACCAATTATGACAGGGTGCTGCACGAGGCATCTGGGAAAACATAAAAAATTTTCGTCCGCCTGAGTGTTTCTGTGACCCATCTACTCACGCACCATGAGCGGAAACTTGCTCGTTCTTCCTGGGAACGAAGCTCTTTCTCAGTTTAGAATTGCCAATTTGATTGCCGACATCAACAAACGTCTTGGGTCCTCGGCCGATATTCTGATCCGGTCCTCCTACATCCATTATGTCTCGTTGAAAGACGGTAAGTCTGTCTCCAACCTTGATCAGTTGAAGACTTTGTTGAGTTACGGTGAAGATCTTGACCACTCGGACAAGGCAGTGGCTCGGTTGTTGGATTTTGTTACTGGCAAATCTGACAGTAGTGCTTCTAAGTCTGCTACCACTGTAATTGTGTTGCCTCGTCCTGGTACTATTAGTCCTTGGTCATCGAAAGCCACCAACATCGCACATGTTTCTGGTTTCATCGACTCCATTGAGCGAATCGAAAGAGGGTTTGCTCTTGAGATCGAGTCCTCGGTGGACCTTGATTTGGCCAACGGCACTCTCTTGTCGTCGGTGTTTGACAGAATGACTCAGACTTTGTGCCTTGACCAACTTCCAAAGTACGAAGACATCTTCCAGCACTCTGCTCCAAAACCATTGGCCTCGGTCGATTTGATTGGCGCAGCCGACCCTAAGGCTACGTTGACCTCGGCCAACCAGAAATTGGGTTTGGCGTTCGATGCTAACGAAATCGAGTACCTTGTCGATGCGTTTGTGTCTAAGCTTGGTAGAAACCCTACTGATGTGGAACTTTTCATGTTTGCCCAGATCAACTCGGAGCATTGTCGTCACAAGATCTTCAATGCTGCCTGGAACGTCGATGGTGAAGACAAGGAGTACTCGTTGTTCAAGATGATCAAGAACACTCACTTGAAACATAAGAACAACACCATCTCTGCCTACTCCGACAACTCTGCAGTGTTCGAAGGTAGCGACGGTTATGTGTACGCTCCAGACATCAAGTCGAAGAACTGGCTGCTTATCAAAGAGAAAATCCACACTTTGATCAAGGTGGAAACTCACAACCATCCTACTGCTATCTCTCCATTTCCTGGAGCTGCTACTGGGTCTGGAGGTGAGATCAGAGACGAGGGAGCCACTGGTAAAGGGTCCAAACCTAAAGCTGGACTTGCAGGGTTCACTGTGTCTAACTTGGAAATTCCTGGCTTTGTTCAGCCTTGGGAGGAATCTCTTGTCAAAGTTGGAAAGCCTGACCATATTGCTTCACCTTTGGACATTATGATCGAGGCCCCAATTGGATCTGCGGCTTTCAACAACGAGTTTGGTCGTCCTTGTATCACTGGTTACTTCCGTACCCTTACCACTGAGGTCACCAACCATGAAGGTAACCCAGAGATCAGAGGGTACCACAAACCTATCATGCTTGCCGGTGGACTTGGATCGATCCGTCCTAGTTTGACTTTGAAAGACAACTCCATTGCTCCAAACGATTTGATCATCGTTCTTGGTGGTCAGTCCATGCTTATTGGACTTGGAGGAGGTGCTGCTTCATCGTTGAACTCTTCTGACAAGAACGCCGACTTGGACTTTGCTTCCGTGCAAAGAGGTAACCCAGAAATGCAGCGTAGAGCTCAAGAGGTCATCAATGCCTGTTCTTCTTTGGGCACCAGCAATCCTATCTTATCTATCCACGATGTCGGTGCTGGTGGTTTGTCCAATGCATTGCCAGAATTGGTGCATGACAATGATTTGGGTGCGATTTTCCAACTCCGTAAAGTGTTGAGCTTGGACCCTGGAATGTCTCCATTAGAAATCTGGTGTAACGAATCTCAGGAAAGATACGTCTTGGCTATCAAACCTGAGAGCTTGTCGCTCTTTGAACAATTCTGTGAGAGAGAGCGGTGTCCATATGCTGTGATTGGACATGCTACCAAAGAAGAGAAGCTTGTTGTTGAAGACGAGCTTTTCAAAAACAAGATCATTGATCTTGACATGAGCATTTTGTTTGGTAACACTCCTAAACTTTTCAGAACTGCTGTCAGCGCCCCACTCCAGTTGCAAGAGCCTGATTTGTCGTCGTTGAAACTTTCCGATGCCATCGACAGAGTGCTCCATTTGCCTGCTGTTGGTTCCAAGTCTTTCTTGATCACCATCGGTGACAGAACTGTTGGTGGTGTTATCGACAGAGATCAATTTGTTGGTCCTTGGCAAGTTCCTGTTGCCGATGTTGGTGTCACTGCTACCTCTTTGGGTGACGTCAACTTGAAAACTGGTGAAGCAATGGCTATGGGAGAGAAACCAACCGTTGCTTTGATCTCTGGTGCTGCAAGTGCTAAGCTTGCTGTGGCCGAATCCTTGATCAATTTGTTTGCCGCAGACATTGAAGATTTGGGACTTGTCAAACTCAGTGCTAACTGGATGAGCGCTGCTGGTCATGCAGGTGAAGGGTTCCTCTTGTACGAGGCTGTCCAGGCTATTGGATTGGGACTTTGTCCAGATCTCGGAGTCAGTATTCCTGTTGGAAAGGACTCGATGTCGATGAAAATGAAATGGGGTGACAATAAAGAAGTGATCAGTCCTCTCAGTGCAGTCATCACTGCTTTTGCACCAGTCAGAAACACTTCAAAAACCTGGACACCTCAATTGGCTGCTAAGTCAGATACTGTCCTTGTTCTTGTTGAGCTTTCCAAGTCTCAGGCTCTTGGCGGTTCTGCTTTGTTGCAAGCTTACAACTTATTGGGCAAGGCTGCACCAACCGTTGAGGACCATGCGGTCTTGAAGGGATTCTTGAACTCCTTGATTGAATTGCACAGTAAAGACATTGTTTTGGCATACCACGATCGTTCTGATGGTGGTTTGTTGGTGACTTTGTTGGAAATGGCTTTCGCTGCTCGTTGTGGATTGCAGATCGATGCTCCAGAAAAAGATACTGCTTCTTATCTTTTCAACGAGGAGCTTGGTGCTGTTTTCCAAGTGCAGAAATCCAAGTTGGAAGAGTTCACTTCTATTTTCAACAATAATGGAGTCAAAAATATCAGCTTCGTTGCTACACCAGACTTCTCTAACCAAGCAGTTGATATCACTGTCAACGGGTCTTCTGTGTACAAATCTACCAGAGCTCAGTTACAACAAGCTTGGGCTGAGACTTCGTACAAGCTCCAGAGCCTTCGTGACAATCCAGAGTCTGCTGCTCAAGAGTTTGAGTCTATTTTGGACGACTCTAACCCAGGTATTAGCTACGATTTGACCTACAGCTTGTCTCCTGTGAAATTTGATTCTAAGCCAAAGGTGGCTATTCTTAGAGAGCAGGGTGTCAACGGTCAGTTTGAGATGGCTTGGTGTTTCCAAGACTCTGGTTTCAACGCCGTTGATGTTCATATGAGTGACATTCTTTCAGGAGCAGTGTCACTCGATGAGTTCGTTGGTATCGCTGCTTGCGGTGGATTCTCGTACGGTGACGTTTTGGGAGCCGGTGCGGGCTGGGCCAAATCTGTTTTGTTCCATGAGGACACTAGAAAGGCTTTTGAGCACTTCTTCAACGACAGAAAAGACACCTTTGCTATTGGTGCATGTAACGGATGTCAATTCTTGACTCAGCTTCAGGCATTGATTCCAGGCACTGACAGCTGGCCAGTGTTTGTTACCAACAAATCGGAGCAGTACGAAGCCAGAGCCACGATGGTCAAGATTGAAAAATCTAACTCGATCTTCTTGAAGGGTATGGAAGGTTCGAGATTGCCAATTGCTGTTGCTCATGGTGAAGGTCGTGCTTCGTTCAAGGGCGGCGAGCACTCTGATTTGGTTGCACCAATTCGCTACGTTGACAACTACGGTAAAGTCACTCAAATGTATCCTTTCAACCCTAACGGGTCTCCTGAAGGAATCTCAGGTGTCATCAATGCTAACGGAAGAGTGTTGGCCATGATGCCACATCCAGAGCGTGTGTGCCGTTTGGAGTCTAACAGTTGGTACCCACAAGAGCAAGCCTCGAAATGGGACAACTACGGACCGTGGATTGAGGTGTTCCGTAATGCTCGTCGGTGGGTTGGTTAGAGCTTAGGAGTTTGATCTTTGAGGAACTCGAAAGAGTTTGTGAGATGTATGAACGGCGAGACGCGTCGGAATTTTTGAATGATAGACAACTTGAATAATATAAACAAAAATGAATGCACAGTTTAAGTATAGAAGTTGGGTAGTTCAGCTTGTGTATGATTGGGGTTTGTGTATGGTCTGAGGTTTACTGTGCTCTGAGATTACTGGTTCTTGTCGTAGTGTTCAATGGACAAGACAATGTTCGATCGGACGGATTTTCATCCACAACAACGAACCTCCCAGAGATGACAATTCTATTAAAAGAGTTCCTCGTTGGCGTTCTTTACAGGATTAACCTTTCTTTTTGTTTGCTCATTTGATTATCAAGTTGACGAGACGCTCAAAGCACCTCCTCGTAAGGAATGCCCTTGCAATTCAAGATACAAACGAATCCACAGCGAATACGCCAGTACAATTTTGACTCTAAAAACTTCGTGGGTTGTAATTTGTAAAATTAACAACACAGAGAACCTTTTCTTTGCTTGCTCTGTTGGACGGTATGTAGATAGGTCTGAAGCACAAGCACCACAGATGCCATACAGAGAATTGCCATCCGCTTTAACTCATCTGAGTCAACTTACAAAACTAACACAATCTATATTTGTATAAATTCATTAATGCTGTGTAAAACAAGTACCGCCTTCGATCTCTGCTGGAGTGGCTCAAAGACACACTCTAAGATTCCGCTTCTTACTTGTTGTTCAACTTTTCTAGCACTCCACTAAACGCATCTTCTGTCCACTTGAACAATTTGTCGTAAACAATCAAGTTAGCATTGTGGAAGAAAATGCTGTGGTCGCTGTCCGGGTATAATTTCATGTCGAAGTTCTCCACTCCGTTCAAATTAAACTTGTCTAAAAGCTGTAATGTGTTTTGTATGTGGACATTGTCATCGGCTGTGCCGTGCATAATAAGGAACCGTTTCTTCTGTTTGAAGTTCTCAATGTTCGTGTCGCCAATAACCGCATCGTCATAAGCTTGAGGATTGGTCAGTGGCATTCCGATATAACGTTCAGTGTAAATAGAGTCGTACAATCTCCAGTCAGTCACTGGAGCAACTGCCATTCCGTACTTGAACACTTGGTCATAGTCTGTCTCAAGAATTCTAAGCGTGAGGAATCCAGAGTAACTCCACCCCCAGCACACAGTCAGTTCTCTGTCGATATTCACGTTAGTGTCAAGGTACGACTTGGTGGCTGCAAGAATGTCCTTAGGCTCCCAAGTACCGATGTGATTCCGTGCCCACGATTTAAAGGCCCAGCCCTTAGAATCGGTACCTCTTGGGTCGATCACTAGCACCACCGCATTGAGCGACGACGCCACAACCTCGTTGAACCCTATATCGTACTTTGCAACCACTCTTTGAGATCCTGGTCCTCCGTAGAAATTCACCAAAAGCGGATACATCTTCTTGGAGTCGAAGTTGGCCGGCTTGATTTCAAGCACATTAACCTTAACTTTGGTTTTCAGATCAACTTCGATCTCAATCCACTTTCTAGTTGGAACTGCGTACTCGGTCAAAGCCTGTGCTGCTCCCGCATTATCTGCCAAGTTAGCAATTGATGGGAAATGGTATCGTTCGTGCAAATCAGCAATTTTCTCGGTAGGTAACTCAGGACCTTTGTATTTAAGAACAACATAACGAGCACCACTGGAATAGTCTGGTTCATAAAACCCTAACACGTCGTCCTCAACCATGGTTTCGATTGCGCCTGAACTGTAGTCTACAATGTAAACATGTCGACTCACTGACGACTGCTTAGCTGCAGTGAAGTACAACTTATTCGTTTCATAGTCGAACGCCAATTTATCGCTCTTGTCATCATAGTTTCCGGAAGTCAATTTCTTGATTGGATCTTTGCTGTCGGCTTCAAAGATCGCCAAATGCTCAAAACCGTTCAGATCAATGATCAAATCAATGTAATTGCTCTTTGTTCGGTCAAACTTGTCGTTGGCAGGTACCACAAGAATATCCGTCTTGTCAACCCAGCCTCCAAACACATCAGGGGCATTGATATGTCGCACCACCTGCGACTTACCTTCTTCGCAAAGTCTGTAGTGCAACTTATTGCTCTCACGGTCTGACTCTCTGACTATAAACCGATCGTTGTCGGTCCAGAACACGTCATAGACAATGAATTCTTCTCCCAAAGTCTTACCGTCAACGTCATCGTGGCTGACTGTTTCTGACTTTCCAGTAGCAACGTTGTATTGGATAACCTCCAAACGTGGATTAGGGAACCCTGCTTTTGGGTATTTCAAAGGCTTATGAGTTGGATAGTTGCTGTTGACATAATAGTCAACTTCATACTCTGGAACTTGAGAATCGTTGGTTTTAATGAACACAAACCGAGAATCGTCTGGCGACCACCATAACAATCTGTCACTAGCAACCACTTCTTCTTCATATACCCAGTCTGGTTTCCCGTTGAAGATATCTTCATCTCCATCAGAGGTAACTTGCTTGGCCTTTTCCCCGTCTTTCCAGACATACACGTTGTGTTCGTACACAAACGAAATGTATCCAAACTTCGGACTCCAATCAGCCCAACTGATCTTTGCAACTTTGCCGGTTTCTGGATCTTCAAACAACGCCTCTACGGCTTTTGTTTCTGGATAGTAAACGTACGCTTGCGAAAACGAAGAATGGCGCCATTGACTGTCACGGTTGGCAAACAATATCACTTTCTTCAAATCACTGGATGGAATAACCAGATACACCTCCACAAACTCGTCCTTGTATTTCACAGACCGTGGAGCCACCACCTGAGAAAACAGGTCGTCGGAAAGCTTCTTGATCTCATACCCGTTCTTGGTTTGTGTCCAGTACATTCCCTCGTCCTTGTCACCTTGCAGCAACCTTACAAAGTTGTATGCCTGGTCCCAAACTCCAAACCGGCCCTGTCTCCAATCAAGCAACTCGATCGGCTCAAGACCAGCAACCACGTTGGCTATACCGCCTTTGGTCTTATCGAGGCCGAAAGCCGCAGTGGTGTTGTAGTTCTGGAAAGCGTCGCCCAACTTCGGAGGCCGTTCCAGACGGCTGTAGATCATCAACCCAACGAGCCACACCAACGTCACAAAACCGGTGATAAGGTACACTTTACGACGAGTTAACGGCTTCGGATACTGCTCGTAGGGGCCTGTGTCAACGCCCTGCTCTTCCGGGTCATCGGGAAATATCGAGGCCCGCACGTTGTTGTAGGCAAAGTCGTTGATCGCCTCAAAGGTGTTGGACGACTCCGACGACGACGACCCTGAATTATTGTGGCCTATATCTTGCAACTCGTAGCTGTCGCCGGTCATTTCGGATCGGTGGGGAACAGGATTTCGAATCTTGAAATAGCTGGAGTTCCTTAAAACACCGGACCTGGTCTAACAGTATGGTCTTGATAAAAAATTAAGTCCCAGATCAGTGAGGCCAAGTTTTCAGGATTGCAGCCCTGTTGCTAACCGCACGCAGCAGTAGGGCGGTGCGATGGACCCTGTGGACGACGTAATTGGTGCATGAATTTGCATAGCCATTGCCAAGAGGTGGTGTGGAGGTTTTCAGCAACAGTTGATGTAAAGGTGGTCAGCGGTTGAGGTTGGTGATCGGTTGTATGACTTGCAGCACAAAAGCAATTCTAGTTGGATGGTGTTCGGATGGATTAATCGCATTACACAGACGCCAGTCTATGTGGTACGCCATGCAGTTGGGCACCCACATTATGTAACATGGTCAGAGTTGAGGTAGAGATGACAGTGTTAGTGTCTTGTTTACAGTTGGTGATTTGTCGTTCTGTATTTGCAAAGTTCTCTCGGTTCATATTTACAAGATCTAGGAAGTATGAGATGTCTGGATGTTACCTTTCATTAAAGTTATTAGGTGTAGGAGTTGAACAGAGTTGTAAGGCGTGATTTTCAGAAGCTAATTGTAATGGGAAGTTGCAACGGAGATAGGACATGGTATAAATTGGAACGGTTCCAAGGTAGTATGTACAATTCCATTGGACATGCCTTGATTGTAGAAGAATTAGGAAGAAGTCTAAGGAACCAGTTCCTCAATAACTTTCTGTTAACTCTTTTTGTTCTTTGTTATCCTCAAACACTTCCTGTGTAAGGTGTGGTTGCTCATCCAGAATTCTCACCGTTAACCATACTCAGTGTCCCATTCACTTCACTCCAATGTTTCCACGGCACTCTTTCTTGACATACGCCTTTCTTATTCCTCGACATCACTTATTCCACATCCATACCTCACCTTCCTATTCACAACGTGCGTGCTTCCATTTCCATTCCTCTACCTCCACATCCTCAGGCATCTATCCAATCACGTTCTCTAGGTGTCTCTTCTTCCATTCGTTATCTAATTTTTGCTAGTCCGCTTATCATTCTCGAATTTCTTCCAGCACTCTTTAAACAATTCCATCTAATATGTTAGTACGTCCCGTCTTCCATCCTCCACAACTCACTTACCTCTTTTAAACATTTCCTCCAATCTCCTGTATCGGCATGACATATCTGAAGATCAAAGTTCTCTTTGGCACACCCAGTTTTTATTATTCTCTGGTCCCATTCATCAGGTTCATCGTCAACGTTACTCATTGTTCTCGTTGGAGAATTGGTCCATCGGGTTTTTTTCAATGTCTATTTTCAACGATGGATCATGCCTCAAGGTGCAGAGTGTCTAGCATTCATACGACTACTTGCACTCTTAGAGCACAGATTCCACTGGCTAACATAGATTGACTACTCTTCAAGTTACCCAATGATGTGATCCTCTCATTCTCGTACTTCATATAATCGACAAAATAATGTAAAACTATCACCTACAAACTGCCATGCAACCAAGCACACCCTCCTACACTCTACAATCAATAACTTTTCTGTTTATTACCTATTTCACGGCAATCTACCACTTCATAACTGCCTTTTCAAGACGTTACCAGCTTATGTTCCCCCTACATCCCATCAGTAGCTTGCACCATCTCAATGAGTTTCTTCACTGCCATGATCCATTTACTGCTGTCGGAGCTTTGGTTGGTAGCAATCTCCATTCTCACTGCCTGTGCAGTGTTGTAGTCTTTGTTGGCCAAAGCTTGTGCCAACTGGACAAGAGAAGCTGCGGTTTCGTCAGAAACCTCGCCGTTGTTCAACCGGTCGTACAAGGCATTCAACCGCACCTCTGCATCGTGAGCCTTCTTAGCAAACTTTTCTGGGATCTTAGGTTTCACTGCGGCCATTTCCTGCGAGAGAATCTGGAAGATAGGCAAGTTCTCTGGAGCAATATGGCTACGGTCACCAGATGGATGCTTTGGTTTGGTGGATTTTGGAGGAGGTGCCGCCACTGGAGGCGAGTTTTTCAACGAAGCTTCTTGAGCTAAAAGACTCTGGGCAGCAGTAGGAGAAGTGAGTCCGTTGCTTGGCGGTGGTGGTGGAGCATTCAACGTCTGTGGAGCAAAGCGGCCTCCAATTGGTGGTCCGCTAGTTGGAGGTCCTCCGTATGGAGTACCAACTTGTTGAGGCTTGAAGGAAGGATCAACGTTGGTGAACTGCGACTGTTGTGGTGCGTATGGGTTGGTAGGAGGAGGCGAAAGAACTCTGTTTGGAGGAGCAAATTGCTGTTGTTGAGGTTCGGAGGATGGAGGAGGGGCGTACTTGGAGCTCAGAATAGTCGAGTGGCCCACTCTTGGAGAGTTGACAGCAGAGTTTTGGTTCGATCCTCTGGCAAGACCCTTTGGAGGCGGCGGAGTATTTACTGAAAACGATCCGTTACGTGAGAAACTTGGAGGTTGGGTCAAGCCTGGGGTGGTTGGAGCAGGCGAGTTGTAACCTGAAGAGTGGCTCACTGGAGCAGCTTTCTTTTGATGTGACTTGGAAGTCACTTCTTTAAAGATATCTGGAAGATCGTTCCATCCTTCATGGCCAGGTTTCTTGATCTTGGATGGGTTCTGAGACGACGAGAGACGTCCAGAGTGAGGAGGAGGAGCAGTGGTGCTGGCATCGGTGCTCAAACTGTTGAATGCGGTTGGTGGGCCTCCGACAAACTGGTTCACTGGAGCTGGAGGAGTGTACGAGGATCCAGAAGGAGTGTACGACGACGTAGCAGGAGTGTAAGTCGAGGTTGCAGGAGTGTAGGTGGAGCTTGCAGCAGGAGGTGCGTAGCTCGTGGTGGCTTGTGGAGTGTATCCGTTAGACTTAGCAGCTGGAGGTGGTGCGTAACTGTTACCACCAAACGTTGGAGCTGGAGGAGGAGCCAGAGTGGTTTGCTGAGGAGCGTAACGGGATTTTGGTTTGGTGGTGGTGGTAGAAGGTGAGGCAGCTGGAACCAAAGGTGATTGCATCATTGGTGGTTGGATTGGTGGAATCTTAGCACCGATCTTCGATCCATAAGGTTTGGTTCCAAGTCCTGTCTTGACAGATTTGCCAGTGGCTTTCACTGGTTTAGGAGCAATTCTAGCCTTACCCAACTTGACATCTTCCAAATCGCTTGGAAGTACTGCCAAAAGTTTACCCACAAGTTCAAAGTGACCGTAGTTGTCGCCAATGTTCTTGATATAGTTCAAGAGAATAGTGACAAGTGGATTGTAGGCCACAGTGTTTGGCAACTCTCCACTGATTCCCAAGACTTGTTTGAAAAGCAAGATCTTCACCACCAACTTGTCCAACAAGTCGTAGTAGATGTCCAAGAGAGTACCTTTACCAGTGGTGTCAGCTCCCTTGACGATCTTGGCCTCTTCTTGTTCCAACTCCTTCAACCAAATATCACTGATCCGGTTCAACGAACCACCAACAAAGTACAAGAGAACCGCGTTGTCACGAGATCCGCTGGCATAGACACGGTCACCCAACTCGGTGATCTTATCGTTGAAAGTTTTCTCGTCTTTGACATAGGTCGAGATTCCCAAAGCGATCTCCTTCCAGTTGTCAACAGAAGCGTTCTCAATCAAGTCATTGATAGCATCAGAGGACTCAGAAGAAGAGCCTGAGACTCCAAAGCTCGAGGTCGAGTACAACAACCGTGCCAAACTGTCTTGTTTCTTATTGATACTGTCTTCAAAGTAATGGCCCAACACCTTCTGCTTAAGAGACTCGTCGTTGGAGTTCAAGGCAATAATTAAAGCCTCGATGATCTTGTTGTTCTCAAGAGACACCCCCACAGCCTTGGAGAACTTACCAGACAAAACCAACTTCTTCAAGTCGGTAGAGATGGAATCCTCGTCGGCAGCAAAAATCTCAAACTTTCCTGCAGGTTGGAAACTGCCCTTGGTGTCAGAATCTGCCAAGTTGCTGAAGAAATCGTCACCTGCCTCAGTGGTTTCTTTTTGTTCCTCGTCTTTCTTCTCACCGTTTTCTTCCTTTGGTTCTTCGGCAGTCTCTTCAATGAAACTTTTCAAAACAGCTTTCTTGTCACCGCTGGCTTTGTTCAAATCAGCCACCAATTTCCAGTCGAAACTCTCTGACTCGCCATGTTTGTTAACCAACTCAGAAATCTTCTCAGAATCATTAGCCAACACCGATTCCAACTCGTCAAACGATTTGGATTCACCAGCCAACTTCACGTTCTTCACCTCAACAATGCTCAGCACACTGCCGTTTTCTCCAGTGACTGTCTTCACACTGACCAACTTGCCTCCAAAAGCAAACGACACTGTGGCTGGACGACCCAACCATTTAGGAGCTTTCTTGATATAGATCTCTGGTTTGATGTCTTCCTTAGTTTCTGACTCGTCGGCGTTGTCACCGGAGGCAATTGTGTTCCAGAAATCAGTCTCGCTGGTTTCTTTCTTGGCCACAGGCTGCTTGGAGCCAGCAGAAGCGTCCGAGTCTTTTTCTTGGTTGGCGTCTTGCAACGTCTGGAAAATCACCCTGCCGTCAAAAGTGGCACTGGCAAAATATTCAGGGTTCTTCGAGGCGAACCGGGCCTTGAAAACCCAGTCGGAAGACGAGTTCGAGCCAATAGCGTTGATGGTCGACTGCTGGTTGTGCACAGGGTACGAGGCCAACTTCTCACCGGTCTTGGCGTCCCAGAGGAACGTGTTGGCGTCTTTTCCAGACGTCAAGATGAAGTTCTCGTCTTGGTTCAACCAGTCAAGAGACAAGATCCCCTTGGAGTGACCGTCGGTGGTCTTGAGGGTGTTGAACTCTTTAGGTCCACCGAAAATAAGCTCAGGCGTACCCGAGAAACGGAGATCCCATTCCAAAACTACAGGCAAGTTGTCAAGGTCCGAACCAGTGATCAACTTGGTGGATCCACTAGGATGCCATGCAACGGTCGACAAGTTGGCTCTAATGTTGCTGCTGCTGGTAGTAGCAGTGTACGACAAACTCAACACCTTTCTCTTAGCCCGCAAGTCCCAGATCGAAGCTACCCCGCTGTTGGATGCACTGGCAAACACATGTGGCACGCTGTGGTTCCACGAAAGACTGTTGATCTCTTCTATTATCTTCTTACTGGAGTTCTTGTCCGAGGCATCACCAGTTGGAGTCAACGGGTCGGCGTTCAATTTGGTGGTGTCCCAGATATAGATCTCGGAGTTGGCAGACCCGGACAACAACAAGTTGCTTTTCAAATGGTTGAAAGCCAAGCTTTTCACTGCGGTGCTGTGGTTGGTGGCAGTATGGAGTTTCAAGTCGCCCTCACCTCCTACAAGTTTCTTACCGTCCCAGAACTGCACCGTGCCGTTCTCAAGTCCGCCCACCAACATACTGTTGTCGGCAGACCAGGCAAGATCATACACCTTGGAGTCGATCTCGAGCGAGTTGATTGGCTCGACACTCTTCTTCAACGGGTTCCATAATTCCAAGCGTGACGAGTCTGAGAAGTCAGCATCAATGGCCCCGGCAACATTGGCAGTTGCCAAATACGGCAAGTTGTGATTAGAGATCGCAAACGTCGCCGTGCGGTCTAAATCTAAGAGCTTCACCATTGCTTGATTGAGAGTTTACACGGGACGGATTGATTTCCAAGTGTGAATTTCACACGTAGCAGGTAGGGTAATACGTGGCGGGTGCCCGCGCCCTCGTCTGAAGAGTGGAGTGGACTTTGAAATATTGAGGTGTGAGAAGGTAGTGGGCTTGTATTGAATCTGTCATTGAATTTCTCATTGACGGTCTTATGAAAACTCTTATTGAGTATCTCATAGAGTCTCTCTTTACAAAGGACAGAGACATACTTATAGAAGTCATACTACTAACGAAGCCCCTTACGGAAGAGTCCATTAATCGCTTCAGTAGAGCAGTCCATGTCCAGTAGAAAAGTTCATAACACAATTCAATAGAAGACAACGGAATAAAGAAAATCTACAATCAGAGAAACCCCTGCAACAATTAGCCAAATCTTTTATTACTAACTTGTCAGACTACCACTGGCGCCCACCCAAATCAACTGCTTCAAAGAAGTGGTAGAAAAGGGCAGAAATCATCGCTTCTTTCTAAAGTCCGTAAAAACAAACCGTTAAACGAAAGAATAAATAAAAAGTAGATGACTGGGCTAACTAGAGCACCAGACCAAGCTATAATTATCTCATTCTAGGGTGCCAGGGTTATCGTCTCATCAACCAAGTTGGATTCAGTGGCTCTTTAGAAGAGACAAAGAGAGACGTTACCTATAGAAATGATCCTACTGTAGAAGGTGTTAGTGACGGTTCCCAATGAAAAACCACATAGTGCGTTACTTACTGAAGTACGTCGACAAAGAAAAGAAAATTAGTGTAGGGCGATACTGGCTGTTTATATAGTGGTGGGCCGCGCTACCCGGTGCAAGAAAATTTTTTTGCAGGACGCATCTCGTGCAGAGGAAGAGATTCACCTAGTGCAGGGTGCGTGTGTGGCGATGTGTGGCTGGTTGTGGCGAGTTCATTGTGGCGAGTTTGTCGTGGCTTGTCTTTGTGGCTAGTACTTATGGCTAGTAGTAAATGCAGCCAACTAGTATCTGAAGAGTTCCAATCTTCAAGTGAACTCCCAACAATCAATCAAACAGTAACCTTCTATCGTAGCCAAACCTAGACCTTTCTGCACCCTAGCTTGTATCCATTGCAATAACCAGTTACACTCTTTCTAACCACCCACCTCCCCTCCTCGATTGTTCAATACATGGTAATACACATCGTATCGACAGTATGGACAATGCAATTCAATCTCTCGATGATTCTGATTGCTTTCTTCCATCCAGGTAGCAAGACACTCCGAATGGAACATATGAGAACACGGCAACTCTTTGATCATCCCATTGCCATACAAGTTCTCAAGACAAATCCCACACTCGTTCTCCGCATCTTCTCCAGACTCTGGCTCTCTCTTGTCTTGTACTCTTGTCCGGCTGAATCGATTGCGGAGTTTCCCAAAGATTGATCCTGCGGAGTTAACTATCCCAAGACTCTCAAATACTCCTCGCACATCTCTATTATGATCTACTCCGCTTTGCTGAACTCTGTGGTCAGTTCCACTACTTGAACCATTCAAGCCGGCTACATTCAACAAGCTATCCGGTTCATTGTTCCTTTGACCTTCCAGCAAACCCCTAGCAATTGTCATATCCGGCACAACCTCATCAAGCATCCTCCGGAACCGTGTCATAGAGTTAGCTCCGGACACTGCTGCATGATTCCACCTAAAGTTATCATACTCAGTCAAGATCCGTGTTGTGTCTCGTAAATCATTCGACAAATACCACAAACACAAATATATGATCGCCACCACGATTCCTAAAGCAATGGCATCAATCATGAATTCATTGCTTGTTTCAAACAAATCAACGGCCTCTGTCTGGGTGCCTCACACCTATCACCAGGGTTTTCGCAGTGCATCGGCCTCAAACATGTCACGTGATATCGCGCCGGAATTAACCACCGCTGATATGTCAGCAATGTTTACAACGGTTAACCCCGTCCGATATTAGTAAGAACCTGAAAATTACTGGCTTGAGCAATGCAGCAAGGTTATACGGCCCGATTTGTCAGCAATTAGTTTGCTAAACCCTTCCATTGACAGTACCACCATGGTGGCATTCCTTGTGGCCGGGTAACCCAGTACGACCTCCATATGTTGGCGTGAATCAGGATGAATTGTAACCATCGATTATTTAGACAATGTCGGAGGCAATGGACATAGACGTGAAAGAGCCGGTTAAAGAGACCGCCGTGGTGAAAAAGCCCCGGTTCGAGGTCCGCAAATGGACTGCCGTGGCGTTCTGGTCCTGGGATATTGTGGTGGAGACTTGTGCCATTTGTCGAAACCATCTTATGGAACCGTGTATCGAATGTCAGCCTAACAGTATCAACGCCAACTCTGACGACTGTATCACGGTGTGGGGTTCTTGCAACCATGCGTTCCATATGCACTGTATATCCAGATGGCTTAAGACGAGAAAGGTGTGTCCTTTAGACAATAGAGAATGGAACTTCCAGAAATACGGCAAGTGAGAAAGATGTCTGGGACTAATTTAGAGGAGCAGTTGTGAAGCTGTTAGAGAGTTGATATTGAGCAGCTGAGACGATGGTTAGGAGAGTATGAGTCTAGAAGAGAGTGAGTCTGGAAGAGAGTTTGTCTAGATCTGGACTCAGTGTGTATTAACCTAGGGACATGGTCTAGGATTATTAGAGACTGGAGATGAATGAGAAGGAAGAACGTCGAGTGTGACGACGTGGGTTATGGTTGAGACTGACAGGCAGTCTTATTGCGTTACAATCCATTTAATGTTATATTATGATGATCGGTGTGAAATAATTGCATTTGCTATGAATATCTTTGCAGACAATTGTAGAGGAGTTAGTAGGGTGAGGGTGCAAATAACGATTCTTTGTATGAATTGAGAGGACAAGTAGGAATTCAAAGGCTACACCCAAATGTTTTGTTAGTCCTATGTAAAGAGTCTCGTAAATCATCAATGGCTAGTCACAACCAATCATTAGCCATCTGATTGAAGTGTCAATGAGCCACAGTTTGACGATGTCAGTGTCTTTCACTCCACCGGAATACTGAAACCTAAGAATCTCTTTTGTTTGGAACAATTTTGTTGTTGTAATATTCCTTGTTCCGAGGAAAGCTTCCCATGAATCTCATTTTCACCACTAAAGATTGCAATTCTTCAAGGGCATGTCGCACTGCCTCGTCTGAAGAGTTTCCTGTAGCCTCGAGGAAGAACACATACTGCCATTTCAACACCTTGGACGGTCGGCTGGTGATGGAAACAAGATTCATGCCATGTTTCTGGAAGATATCAAGAGCACTGCAGAGCGACCCGTGCTTATCGTTCTCAATCTGAAGTGCTACAAATGTAATGTAGTCAGAGGATTGCTGTTTCTGAGTGTTGGTGACATCAGCCAAGACCTGCTGGTTTTTCTTCGAGCCTAGCACAAGAAATCGAGTGCAATTGTTCTTGTCGTCTTCAATTTCTCCTTCTAACACTGGAATATTGTACTGCTGGGCCGCAGCGATGCTCAGAATCGATGCAATTGTAGGGTCCTTGTCCATAGCCACTTTCTCTGCTCCCTTTGAAGTCGAGCTTGTATCCACTTTCACCGCAGGAACAGACTCCAAATATCCACTGCACTGAGTCCAGACCTGCGGATGGCTATATATCTTGGTTATCTGATCAATGCTCGTACCATAACTCAACAAGTTATGATGAACACTGACAAACTGCTCGCCCACCACCTCGAATTCCGAGTCCCAGTTGTCTCTTAGCAAGTCATACGTGAACGCAACCTGCCCATTAGACGAGTTCTCGAACGGTACCACCGAATAGTCCACGGTTTTGTTGTTGAGAGCCAAGAAACAGCTGGCTATGGACGGCTGTGGGATATGGTCTCCCTCGGGGAAGTGCTGTAACGCAGCCTGGATGTTAGCAATGAGCTGGGCATTAAACTGGACCTGGAATTATATTGCCAGGCAAGCTTGGGATACATACTTGATGAGAGAAAGTGCCTTTGGGGCCAAGATATGCTATTTTGGGCATTTGCACTGGTATTAGATGCAAACTGAACTGCCTTGAATGTTAGTCATATGACTGAAAAATACCTGTGGGAGGGTCAACATGTGGGGTGAGTAAAGTGAACTGTCAAGCGGAGATCACTCTCTGACACTCTCCGCCAAGACTATTCCAATGTGAAGGCTTTAATGGTCTTGGCCTGTTTATTGGAGACTTGTTGAGGGGTTATCTTTTTTTTTCGAGGCGGTGCTGTTCACCACAGGCACCAAAATCAGCACGTCCACCACAGGCACCACAACCAGCAAATCCGCCATAACCAGCAAAAGAAGCAGAAGCAGCAAATCCACCACAACCAGCAAATCCACCACTGGCACCATCCATGGTAACTGTATCCACACTCTTGCAGAACGGTCTGGACTTTGGGATCCATGAGTTACCACAGGGACGCATACAGGAATCCGCACGCTACCGAATGGAGCGCCAGTTACCATGCATCAGCAACAGTGTACCATGCATGGTAATAGAGGGATGGGACTTGGTAGTGTGCCGCAAAAAATATACTTGTAGCATCCATGTTCAAGCCAGTTACTACGATATCCGATATACCATGCAATGAAAGAAATCTATTAAACAATAAAACACGTATGACAAATAAGAAAAATACCCAACCTTTATATAACAACTGCTCACGACACCAAGGCGTCGAGCTTCATCTTTTTGTCAGCCTCGTAGACCTCAGCCTCGTCCTCGTCGTCAGTTCTTAATCTCTTGAACCGTCTGGAGGTGTAGCCGTTCTCGTTGGCATGAGTTCTGTAGTGTTGCATGCAACTGTCGCTTCTAGCGAACTTGGACTCGCAGCCTGGGTATTGGCACTTGTACTTCTTTTCACCGGTGTGGACCTTCTTGTGACGAGAGAGATTGCCAGCAGTGTTGAACCCGCGGGCACACACTTTGCACTTGAATCGCTTGTCGTTCTCGGACTTCACCACCGTGACAAGAGTGTGCAATTGCTGCGGCTGTGGCTTCTGGTAGTTGAAGGCAGCAAACCGCTCTTGTTGGAACTGAAGGGGGGACGAGTTCTGGGACTGTGGGCGGACAGGGACATTGGCCTGCAAGTACTTGTCCTGCTTGTATGGGTCTTCGAACTGCAACTTGGTGTAGTTGTAGCTGCCGAAGTAGGTGTTGTTTTCGTTAACTTTAGGCGAGGACTGCACCGAGGACACCAGCGAGTTGACTCTGTAGTTGGAGTTTTCCAAATGCAACGAGTTCATGAGAGGGGTGTCGAAGCTGAGGGTGGTGCCTGCAGGCTCGGAGTGGATGGACTTGAGCAACGACTTGAACGACGGCAACTTCACTGGCGACGAGGTGGCAGTGGACTTTTTGATTGGCGAGTCGGTCTCCTCGGCAGAGTCCGAGGCACTCAGGTTGTAAGTGTAGTTGTTGACAGGAGCGTGGACAGCAAACTTAGGAGGAGCCTCGATGGTAGGCAAACGCTTTGGGGTGGAGTCCGACACATATTGGTCGTAGCTCTCTGCGTTTCTTGGGGTGGTGCGGTGGAAGTAGTTTATTTGGTGGATTGAGGACATGACTCCAGATGCAGTGTTGGATGATGCAGAGAATGAATGACGATGGATGGAGGAGCAAGCAACACTGGGGACTGCCATATATTTATAGACGCACTATCCGGGGATCAAATCCATAGTTAATTATTGGATGGTGCTAGCAAGTTCCTGAATAGTTTAAGGGTACTGCTCGCAGGTCCCTCTGATCTGGGTCTACCACAGAACAGTGGATCAGTACATTCCAGAGCTTCACCACTAACAACAGGAATTCCAGGGTAAACCTGGCGAAGCGCTTGTCCACAGGCAATCCACCCAGCCAGCACAGCCATGGCAATGCCGTTGAAAAGCCTCTACTCCTTTATTTCTTCTTGGCTGTTGTTGTGTCGTTGTTACGACAGTGCTGCCCTTAACTACTGGTCACAACCAGGCCCGCGCCTGCAGTGGGCCCTGGGACGGGTAACCTCTACCACGCGGCGTGTGTGTCACCAAGCACCTGCGTCTGCTCTGGTTCTATGGTAATAACGCTTTCCGTGGGCCGCTAAGAACCAAAATCCCTGGTACCTTGGTATTTGATCCGTTGCTACAGCTTATGATGTGGGCTGCAGGATCCGATTCCAGGGACTCTCTTGGTGGTAATTGTGTTAGCCTGGGTACCTTCACCAGACTGGAAAACCCACACCAGCCGAAACGGATAGGCGATTTAGACTTAAGCGAGCATTGAAATGTGGATTCTGGGAACTTGTAAAGTAGGTATTGTAAAGGTTTGGTATTAGTGTTGTAGATGGATACTGGTATGTATCATCATCCATAGTGTAGCCCTTATTACATAGCAGAGAGTGTTGCAAGCATCCCACATAACCCAGTATTACTCAGGGGTGATCCACAGAAGAGGCACCAACTGCAATATTATTTACCAGAATAGAATCGAGGGCTGGATATTCCCGTGCCTCAAGTCGCCAATTCCAAACTGAATCATCCCTGGAAGCTGTCAACCATTTGTCGGAACCGAACCAGGAGGATTGTCTCGAGAACGGACTTTGCATTGGGAGGTATTATTAAAGCCACGGTAGGTATGGTAATGATTGGGAAGGATTCTTCTGACAGCTCCAATTGGGGTTGGTACTCGGTTCTCTTACAATTGTTCTTTCGGTAAGTTTCTGATTGTTGCTGAGATACGGTCGCTACGATTGTTAGTACTGAAAGACCCTACAATTTGGGTATGCATACTGCAGTTGATGAACTTAATTGGGGCACTCAACATCGGTTCAATCTCAGATTACATTGCTACCACTGGGTCACTTGTACAGTGGTACTGCAGTGTGACGATGCGATGATGTGACGATGTGACGAAGTTAGATGTACTTTTCTATAAGTACTGCTTTGTTTCTTTTGTTTTGTGTTTTGTGTTTATAGTGTATATTTTATTACCACAGACTCTTCCTCTTCTTCTGTCCTTCTTTCGTTTCTTAGTGTATATGTTTCTCACTCACATACACTTCATACTCTTTAGCCACTTAGCTGTTTAGATTATCTTGATTTATAATTATTTTGTTACTGGCCACTTGTTCTCACCGACGACTGGTCTTACTGATCGATTAACCCTCTTGCTGTCGGTCACCTTGTCTTCTTTCTCATCTGATCTCACTGACTCCTCTTATTAAACAATTTGTCTCCTCCCTCCCACTACATCAAGTTAATCTAAGTATATATCTATTATTATCCCGAAATCTATAAATTTAGCACCGCTTGGCTAGAAGTCTTTCTAACATCACAAAATGGCTCTCACCGTCACGACGCTCAAAGTCACGCTTCTGCAACGACTTGTGTACTTTGATCTTACCATAAGTTGGATGCTGGATCACTTGGTAATCGGACCAGTCATTGTCTGAATCATCAGAACCATGGTGGGAGCCGGGTTTAGGGTCCTCATAAGAACGTTTACTAACAGCCTCAGTAGTAGCAGAAGCATCGCTGTCAGTGGTAGTAGTTGCGTCCTCGTCTTCTTCAGTGGCAGAAGCAGTGGCAGTAGCCTTGTGCTTGGCACTGGTGGAAGATTCAAGAACGTAAACCGTGGAGAGCCGTTTCTTCTTGGTGGTGGTTGCGTCGTCAGTAGCAGTTGCATCGTCAGTAGCCGTGGCATCACTGTCATCTGTAGCAGTGGCCTCACTGTCATCTGTCGTCAGAGTAACATGTGCAGTCTTCTTAGATTTCTTGGTGCTGGTGGTCTTAGAAGCAATTGAGTCGGTGATGCCAGAGTCCGAAGCATCAGCAGAGTCGTCAGTAGCAGTGGCAGAGTCGTCGGTAGCAGTGGCAGAGACATCGCTGTCGCTGTCATCGTCGGTGGCAGTGGCGTGGTGGGTGGTCTTAGCCTTCTTGGTGGATGTCTTGGTGCTGATATGAGTCTTTTGGTACTCGTTGACTTCCGATTGGGCAATCGAAAGATGGAGTTGCAATGCAGTGAGGTTGACAGCCGTACCGTTGAAGTCGCCCTTCAACAACATGCGAGTGTGGTTCGACACTTCTTTCATGGTCTGCACAGTGGTGTTGTAGGTGGCCGAGTCGTTGCTCTTGGCGGTTCTGTTAGGACTGTTGAGACACAACTTCAAGATCTGGAGGTAATCACTGCCTGCAGCAGTCTTGTCCTGGGACACTTCGATAAGCTTCACAAACGTCGAAAGAATATTGGCAATTTTCTGCGCGGAGGTACTGCTCAGAGCCGCCGCCGACCCGCTGGTGGCAGTGGCAGACCCAGCAACAGAGGCCGAGGCAGAGCCACTGGCCTCAGCTCTTTTGTACATGGCATAACCCCATGGGTTCAAGCCGTCCTCAGCTTTATGGATGATTGGAAGGCCGCACACCACGGCACTAAACACACAGAGCAACAGCAAATATCTCATTGTCGGGGGTCGATGGTGGCGGTCCCAGGGCAAGCGAGATCCCGGTTATTTATTCTGGGGAAGCCTGCACCCAGACCCGTTGGCCAGTACCCACCGAGATCCCGTGAAACAAAAGTTGCGATCAAACTGCGTGGGTGCTGCATGCTGCTGTATAAATCTCGATGGCACCCACCCTCTCCATGGTAACTAAAATAATATCATGAAGAAATCATTGCAAGTCAAACCGGGATCGTCTGGTAGAATCGCCAAGCTGCTCAGGGGCAAGCCTGTGGCTGGGTCCGACAAACCCGCCTCGGTGACGGTGGGCCAGTTTTTGAAGCAGTTTGCTGCTGTTGAAGCCGGTGGCCCCAAACTCGAAGGCGCACTTGGTGCCCTGAAAAAAACCGCCTCCGTAAACAGTATAAAACGGGTCGACAAAAACAAGATAGAGGTCCCCCCTGAAGACATTGCCAAGCACGTTCCGCTTTTGTCTTTCCATAAAGATATTTTTGATCCAGAGTTTGCACAGCAGGTGCTTACCAACATTGCAGACTCAACTCTGGGATTTGCCCGCAGAGAGTTCTACATGTTCAGTCGGATGGTCCAGATCGACCACGACCAGGGGTTTTTTCTGTCGAGACCTGAATTCACTAACCAGCCTATTCATTTCTACAATGACCAGCCGGAGACCATTGCTGGGTATGACGACGCCATTCGTAAGATGCTGGACATAATCACCGAGAAAGTGAACCAGGAACTTGCCCTGCGCCACCGTCACCGGTACCAAATCAAAGTACCTTGGAAGGCCGACATGTGCGTCATAAACAAGTATCAGGACGGTGGGCAGGCCACAGGCTGGCATGCTGACAGGTTGACCTACATTGGCCCTCAGCCGGTAATTGCCTCCATCAGTTTCGGAGCAGCACGAGAGTTCCAGGCAAAGAAGAATGGTGACACCACTGTCTACAGTACTGTTTTACCTCACAATTCGTTGGTTATAATGCACGCAGGGTTCCAAGAAGACTACAAGCACGCTGTTGCTCGGGTGGGCAAGAAGTCCTCCTGCATTATAAAGCATCCTGTGTCTGGAGATTTGCGTATTAATGTCACCTTCAGGTGCTGTGTCAATCGCCCCGGCACCTTGCCAACATGTCCAAAATGCGGCCAGAACACCATGACGCTACGCAGCAGGAAGAAATCAAAGAAGAACTTTGAAGACTTGTATTTCTGGAGGTGTGTGGCAGTCAACGACGGCACCCCGTGTTTCGGGTACCGCAATGCTGTGTTGGACCCTTAGCGTGGGCTTTATATAGTTGAAACTTGAATTATTACGAAGGAATTCTGGATTGTAGTGAACGTACTTAGCACCAGTGCTTATTAATTTTGGTTGTTTGAATTGTTCTGTGGCTAATTGTTCTCTGCTTTAATGGGTCTTAATTGTTCTGTGGTTAATTGTTATCTGTTTCAATTGTTCTCCAGCTCTACTCTTCTTTGGTTCTACTCTTCTCTGTTCAATAATTTTATTAAAAGCCTACTATGTATAATATCCAGCTGACAAGCCTGGTAACTGTCTTACTCTCTCCTCGGTACCTCAATTTCTCTCTTAGTCAACTGAACACTTTAAAAACGTTTCTCTCTCGATCGCTACCTCTTTGAAAGAAATCTCTAGCCTGTTACCGTTTGCAAAAAACTATCTCATCTAACACCCAAGGTAAATCCCATAAACAACCCAATCTACTACCCTCCTCCAATATCCCTAATCTACTCTTGACGTTTCCAAATAATTCATTTATTTCTGCTCCCTCCTTTATATATTCTCCAAAACCAATGTTCATCACTGCTTATTCGGCATACTCTGGTCTTAAATCTGATCGTCTTGGAACAACCAATGGATGAAGCTGGCACAAATACGTGATGGCCCACATAAGGTATGCCATTGCCAAGAACAAAATAATACTGCTTCTCCAGACGCTAGATGTTAGTATTTGTTGTTGAGTGTGTCTCTCTCATCGTGTCTTCCTCTCCTTCGTCTCCCTCTTGTACTCTCCTTGTCATTTCTTTATACACTCTCCTCAATTCTTCCACCTCCTCTTCCTCCACCTTCTCCCACCTTCTCTCCTCCTCTCCTTTCCTACCCCTCTCCTTCTTATCCTCCCCCCATCAAAAACATATCACTTACGTTCTGTCTTGTTTAGGTGCAAAGAACCATGTGAACACTGAAAGTATCACCACTAACACCAAATTCAATACAACAACCCAGCTCCATTGTTAATAAATTGCCGACTAATAAGATAAAAACCTCGCATTAACAACCACTTACCCACTCATGATTGTAGTTTCTTGTATCTCTAAGTCCACAACTATGTTCATCTCAAATGGCAATCGCACCAGTCTTAACTCCGGGTAACCCCGCATGGGTCCAGCTGGTCAACTTGAAAACTGTACGCTTAAGCTGGCTCTATCCAATATCAAGCATGCCTTCGTTTGACGAACAAAACCCTGCGTTTGCTCACTGGAACCGTGCCCAGACAATATACCAGGTCAACTTGGACCGGGTCACGCCGTACGTTAAACAACGGTGGATCGGGTTTGCCGTGGTGCTTTTCGTGTTCTTTTGCCGGATCATCTTGGCCCAAGGCTGGTACATCATCTGCTACACCTTGTCGATCTACTTGTTGTCGTTGTTCATCCAGTTCCTCCAGCCTAAATTCGACGTCACGTTGCAGCAGGAGTTGCGTGACGAGTCTATTGAAGAAGGGTTGACTGAAGAAGAGAAGTCAGGGTCCAGTCTGGGAGGAGTGGACGACGAGTTCAGACCGTTCATCAGAAGATTACCAGAGTTCAAGTTCTGGCACAAGGCCACCGTTGCCACCGTGGTGTCGTTGTTCCTGACGTTTTTCGAGATCTTCAACTTGCCTGTGTTCTGGCCTATTCTTGTGGTGTACTTTATTGTGTTATTCTCGTTCAGCATGAAGAAACAGATCCAGCACATGATCAAGTATCACTACGTGCCTTTGGATATTGGCAAGGCAAAGTACACCAAATCTAGCAAATAGTTGTAACATAGGGTATTTTAATGTTGTTGTAGAGTGAGTGTTGGGGTCTGTACATCTCCATTTGAGTCTAATTTTGACACCTGCCTAGTGTGTAGCGTCGTACTATTCAAACGTTTACTTTTTTTAAATGAACAGACAACTTCAAGAGGCGAAATCAATAAAGATCAAAACCAATTACAATACCGGTAGACTCTCAGAAAATTACATGTCAAAGAAACCCATGCTCTTTCCTTCGTATCAAATTTCTTCAACATCCAAAGATGTAAGGCATCGGCTCAGCCACTTCTGCATACATCTAACAAGAACCAGTACTACTAATCAAATTCCTTATTCAAAGTACATTGTGCTTCCTTTTATGTTTCTCCATTAAACTACTAAACGTTTATTATCATTTCCTCCTTCTTTATTTACACCTCTTTCTCGAGACCCAAAAAATAAAAATAAAAGCTAGCGCCACAAGGTTTCGATCCTTGGACATCAGGGTTATGAGCCCTGCGCGCTTCCACTGCGCCATGGCGCTCTCTTAAAATTCTTTTCTGCATACAGGTGTGTATGCCTCACGCGGTAGTGAGAACAGTTTATTATCAAAACAATCTCCTCGCTCTACAGCATCCCCTACACAATCGAAGTTTTCCAAATGTATTTACTTCTATGTAACACCCACCCACATCTCCGGGCAATTATTTCTGAAACTTTTATATCTTGCTGGCCACAGAATGTGAACCAGTATTAAAACCAAAGGACTGACGTAAATCATAAAAAAACAAAGAGAAGGTATCAAAATATCGTTAATAGTGAGCTTCCTAGAAAACAGTAGCCACTAACGACGCAGAGAACGAAAGAACTAAAGTCAAAATTGGCATTGCTAACTGAGCAGCAACACTAGTTTCGCTTGAACCAGAAGTGGTAGAGGACGACGACGAAGACGACGAAGAAGATCCTGAATCAGAGTCATCGGTAGCCTCTGTGATAGAACCTGAGTAAGTCGAAGAGTAAGAAGCAGCTGAGACTGCTGAAGGAACAGTACTGCTGATGACTTCGATATCACTACTGTCTTCGTTCAAATTGGCCTGTGCAAGAGCAATCTGATAATTGTCCAAGTCGTACACCACATAAGCGTACTGTAAGAACGAGTCACCCAAAATCAATCTGTTCTCTCCAGAGCTGATGAATCCAAGACCACAGTTTCCTGAGGACGAAGAACTTGAGCTCGAAAGACCAGACGACGACACTCTAAGTAAGAAATTACTAAGAGGCACTTCGATAGTGGCACCAGTGAAATCAAAGGTGATGTTGATATCTTTGTTTCCCATGCTACATTCCACAATGTATGCTCCGACACTGGAAGAGTAAGTTCCTCCAAGAGCTCTACCGAGCGAGGAGATCATAGATGGAGGCATGTAGGTCAAAGTGGTACCAGAATCAAGCAACGATGGGTATTCAGTCGACGAAATGGTGGTAGAAGAAACATCAGAGTCAGTGGAGTCGATGCCGATCGACGAGAGAGTGATCTCAAATCTGATCGGGTCAGTGTAACCACTAGACCGCAAAGTGTTGACAACAGCAACTGTGGTCAATTGACCAGTGTATTTGTCATGATCAACGGCACCAAACAAAATGGTACCAGAAGAAGCATCAGCACTGTTCAAGTACAATGAGTAAACGTTACGGGCAATGACACCTTGACTGACCAACTTGAGTGGGAAATTCTCGTATTGGTAAGAGGTTGTGGTCTGCGACCCAGCATAAGTGGTTTCCAATCCGGCCAAACCGATACCGAACACACCCATTGAGGAGTTTGACTCATTGGCCAATGCAAATGAGAGACTGTCAACAGTAATTCCTCCCAAAGCAACATCATCATAAGCCCATACACCTGAAGCGTAAGTGTAATCACCGTATTGGATAATGAAGTCAGTCTCGTTGGAATTGTAAGTAGAAGAGGTCTCTTCATCAAATGTACCATAGACACTACAGTCAATTGTAGCTTGAGAGCTCAGCACAGAAGAAGTACCGCTACCACCGCCACTGCCAGAACCTTGGGTGACTGTGTAAGTGGTGTAAGTGCCACCACCGCCGCCAATTTCACTGGCAATGGAGTTGAAAATACTGAAAATGTTTCTGTCTTCGTCAGACAGTGCGCTGCTTGGAGTATCTGTTGGCACAGGGTCACGTTTCACAAGATGAGCAGCTTCCTTGAATGCAATAGCGTTTTCTTTGAACGACTTCTTTTTCGACTGGAGCTCTTTCAAACGGACCTGAGTTTCGTCAGAGACTGATCCGGAAGTACAGTATGGGTTGCTGGAATTCATAATCCAGAGGTCGGAAGAACCGGTATCAATGAGCACGCCAACATCCTGGCCTGGGGTACCGACCGAAATGTTGACCAAGTAGAAACTCTGTTCATTGACAAGAGTTACAGAGAGCGAGTCATCTCTTTTCTTCAAATATGCGCGTTCACCGTAGCTGGCACTCTCCAACGAGTTACCTCTGTGAATATCAAAATTGATAGCAACCGGCTGGTAAGCAGACGCTATCTGGAGTGCCGAGAATAGCAGTAAACTGAATAGTGTTGAACGCATTATTGGGGAGCCAGCGCAAACTTAGACTGGGGTACTATGAAGCACTGTTTGACAGAACCACGGCCTTCTAAAAATAATAGTGAAAATTGTAATTATATATGGGAAAACCGAAAACCTAATAGGGGTTCTGCAGTTCACGTGGAAGCCCTGAATCGGTGGGCGGACAGCAAGGAGGCAGCATGAAAAACTCGCTACTGTACAGGAGGAAGGCACCCTGTTGAAACGGGACTTCAGTCACCAAGGGGCGATGCCGGTTTGAGTGTCAACGCCTCGTTTTACAGCCAAGAAACTCAGCAAACAAAATATGGGTAACTCGGAAGTAAGGGGGTGGCTGTCCCAGAAGACAACCTTCATGAAAGAGGACGTGCGAGCTAGTAGGATTCCACCGGTGTTGCATGGGAAGATGTCAATGTGACGGAAAAAGGTTCAGTTCGGAACATCACCGTAGGCTCACTGTAGGCTGACTGGACTCACTCAGATGGTAAGCCCGTAACCTGGCATGAACAATACGGACCAGCAGCCACTGTACCGAAGGAGCAACTAATTGAAACCACAACGGTTTCTGAGGTGGGCGAGGGCCAGGGGCTATCCTAGCAATAGAAACTGGGGTTTGTTTGTGTTGTTTTGTTCCTCACTGCCCTGCCAGGGCTATACTTAATTATGGTTTGCTGCAAAATAAACGGCAGCGGGCCAGCTTCTGGGCCTTAGCCAGTAAGATTTGTCTATTGTCAGGAAGTCCTCATTGCCTGCAACCGAACAGTCTAGGCGGAAATTACTTTGCACTGTCTCATCTTGTCTCACAGGGCTCGTGGACCTCTGGCTAGCACCTTGGTCCGTCGTACTGGGCTCCAGTGGTCATTAGCTCCTATGCAATCCCAGGCTTCCATCATGATATAAAGTTCTGTCAAGATGAACGAGCGAATGGGTGCCAGCCGATTCCAGGTGTCGTCCGGGCGGGCACCCGGCTGGTATCTCAGATTTCAGGTGGAAAGTATGAATCCATATCGGTACAGGATACATCTGGTGGGCAGATTGACGAGCCTTATGGCCTGCAATTGGTGGTCTTAGATTGTGCCTATTTCAAGTACTCAACGGTTCGGCTTCTAGACGTTGAGCGCAGCTCGGTGTGCACAGCTCTTTTGAAGCCTCCAACAGAAGCCTGATGCGCCAATTCCATCTCGACTCCAGAGAACTTGCCTTAGATAGTGCCAGTGACAACTTGGTGCGACCCCTGTGGTAACGGATTTGAAATTCGCTTGGCTAGTGCAAAAATAAGGTCAACTTTAATTACGACCCGTGGATTTCTCCCCGTGCACGGAGCCCTGGTTTTTCGCCGAGAGTCGTGCCAGCACCCAGACAATCCCCATGATCAACCGATTAGCAGCTGCTGCTTCTTGTGGGTACTACGTTCTGATCAGCAATTATCAAGGGATTGCAGTGGTGAGTAAGGATAACTGGCAAAATCCGTCAATGCGTGAAGACGCACGTTGTGCTCCTTGACGCCTCGACTCAAATGGCAAGTGAAGGAGAGTGACCTAGATGAAATCCTGGGGAGCCGGCTCGTATCTATCTGGGGAATCTCTTGGAGAGTCTAAAAGGGAGCCCTGTCTGAGGTTGCCAACCATTGACAGACACCCAACTGACACACCCCCCATGAACCCCACCATTGAAGATTGACACTGGCGGAGTCTGGTAGTCAATGTTTTAGACTACGATATGCGCAAACCAGTCTCGCGGTGGGCTGTTGCCATACTATGCATGTAGAGGCATGCACAACCGCAACCACACCTGGATTTTTCAACTGTAAATCCCGAGCGTCCATCAATCACGATTGACATTTGCTATAAAAACTCTGGGCATTCCCGCATGGTAATTCTCGACCCCAAGTATCTCCTAATCTTCCACGGTTCCTCTGTCCAACTATCCAACTTGTCCTGCCTCCCTTCCCGTCTGCTGGTTTCAGAACACAGGGCGCTCAATTCTTAGTTGTACTGACGGATCGATGTCCAGCCCCGGCTCGATTAACATCATCCTTCCTACCAAGTCCTCGACCCACATGCGGAGCGGGTCTCGCAATAGGCTTTTGTATGCCCCGAAGCCCAAGCCCGAGCTTTCGTGGAAGTATGCCAACGTCGAATCCTTCAACCAGTTGTACAACAAGACCACCACCCAGCAAGGGGTCGAGGTGTCCCCGCGATCCAAGTCGCTCGACAGCCTAGGGGATCTCAAACCAGTGATTGTGAACGACTCTTCCAAAGCCATCAACGGGCTCATCCTTGCCAAGGAGTCCTCTGGACCCTCATACACGGCCACCCCTATATCGTCGGTGTCTAAGAGAAACGCCCGCCACAAACGCCACAGTTTCGCGGTGCATCCTGACCCCTTGTGGTCTCCGCACCAGCCTATATTTCGACACAACAGCTACTCGGGCGAGCGCGACGTAAGGACGCTCCTAACTGTGTTGAAGTCCAATTCTGTATCAGATGATGTTGTTGATCGAGATCAAATGGTAATGGACGACAACTCCACCATGGCTGACGATTCCGACCGGCTGCTAAGTGATCCGGGCAAGCTCTTCAGTACCGTGCTGAGCGTGGGTGATGGGGACTGTGCAAGTTTACATTCTTAGCCACGGTAATAGATATAATGAAATAATGATATTTGCTAGTTGTAGTGTAGTTTGGGGAGTTTTACTGCTTTGTCGACAGAGGAATACTTAGAGGAGGAATGCTCAAGGAACACGCAAGAAGCCACATCATAGACACCCTAACGGAACCACAAGAATGATATCAGAATATACTCTCAAACTACGAGATGATAGCAATCAAAGATGCCCAAACTCCTTATTGTTAGATCTCAATAGCCACAGATTCTTCAGGGGTCCATTTATTCTGCAAACCAAGCAAAACAGCAGTAAGGTTGTGACGTTGAAGGTCTTGCATTCGGGGTGACCTGCTGTTAGCTGGTGTTGTGTGGCTCGTTGTGATTGAGGATCTGTCTCTAATTCTTACTGTGGAGCCCCACCGGGTCTATAGACTCATCCTTGCGAGACTTGGAAGGAGCTAGTGGCCAAAAACACCAGTAAACTCACAATGGAGCTTGATTATGGCGTGCGGTAAGGGGCTGGCATTATGAGGCAAGGAGGATTGGCTGCAGGCACATGGGATCACAGCACTGCTGGGAACCCTTGACTGTAGACGACCTCAACTGCTAATAGGTTTGAGCCACAAGTACAGCAGAGATTCCCGTGAATACCCAGGCTGAATTGTTGGTGATTGTTTCGCATTACAGCTGCCATGCTGACAAACCCATTCAACACAAAGCCCACGTCTCAGATCATCCATGCTGCGATCGCAGCGATCATCGGTCTGGAAGCAACATGTGGTGCGATTTCAAAATACGCTAAGCCCGGTGGTCGCATTCTCGGGGATTAGCAGGTATTCCGTGGGATGAATAGAATATAGGCTCAACTACAACCAGCCAATCATCTACAAGCCCATGAGTGTTCTGGGGCACTCCTGAGGTACGGTCAGGCATTGAGGAACCTCTGTGCAGTGAGGATAAATTTGCAGATTGAGAGATGCTCCGAGAGTGTCGGATCGCAGATGCCAACTACATGAGAATCAGCTATCGCAACATGTGCCACGAGAATGTCGGGGTATCAGCTCCAAACTTCTAGGTGGATATAATGATTAGTGTCTCAGGAACGGCTTAGAACGGGAGGGCCCTGAAAAAGAAAAGTCTACACTCATCCAAAATTCTGAGACTTGTCTCACACCGTACATACATACGTACGTATCATTAGGTACGTCGTACTTACCTATTCTCATGCCTGGTCCTATTGCTGATAACAAAATGCACTCGACTTCAAAACTCTCCTCCGCCGTCCTGCTCTGTCTCTTATCTCCTGAGAATGTTAACTCCCTTGCTTAGCCAACCCGTGCCAATCCTGCCTTATCGATTGCCAGTGATTATCAGCCATTAGCCTTGCAGTCGAGTTGTAGGCGTGTGTAGTGAATACCCTCGGTGGCAATCAATTCTGCCGTGCTCCAAATTTTCTCGTACTGCTTGGCCCTCCCTCTAAAGCTTTGTTCAGCCGTTTCCAGTACTGTGGAGCAACTTCCACCGCCTATCGTATGTACTTCCAAACCCCCAAAACCTAGCCCCTCATATAATTTGTCTTACTCAACCTCTCAACCTTGCTTCAGACTCCTCCCCTGTCTCTGATTGCTCCTTGGTCTCCACCTCCTTGCCGTCTCCACCTCCTTCCTCCATCCTAGCACTGATAAATCATCCCACCTACCCCATCCCAGGGTTCTACCAGGATTAAACATTGCCACATTTGGCATACAGCTCAACCACCGGCTCAACCACCGACTGCTACTCACATCCACTCGACAATCAGCTCCCTCTCACCGCCCAGTACTCACCATAGTCGCGTCTCGTTCCCGCATATGTGATTGTCCTCACGATTTGCCTCCCGCTCTCAGATACACTCTGAAACATAGATCGCCCATTGACAGGTGCTGGTCTCCTCAGAGTCTTGTTTTTATTTCTCAGATTGCCTGATTTCTCATATACGGATACATTGGGCCTAATTGGGCTCGTGTTAGACCACTCAGCGATCGGCACTCTTGTTTGCCCACGGCTTAGCCTCAAGCTCTGGGTTTTGTCTCACTGCTGGTGAGATTCACTGTCTCAGTACTAGATCATAACTTTTGATTAATTGGAGGCTGGACCAATTACCCACACGTCATTTCTATCCTCCTCGGTGGTGAATACTTGCTTGTTACCTCGATACCAGGGTGGCTTGTATTCACAGCCTGTTGACACTGTGGGATCTTATTGTGACTTCAGATCTCAATCTACATAGATCTCAAGTACATCTACATTGACACTCTGACAAACTCCGTCTCAAACCTTCTGCCCCCAACTTGCAGTACCGCCATCAGATTCATCCTCCTGCTGCTCTACTTAAAACCTCCTCTAAATGCTTGTTTACTAAAATACGCCTGCTTCCCATCACAGTTCGCCAATCTTCTACATCCCCTCATTCATCCTCCTCTGCCACAATTCTCCTGGTTCTCGTATCTCCAAGCTGGCCACTCTTCAGAATCCGCTTTTTTCATTACGATAATATTTTTATTATGTACACTTTCCTGTTTCGGCGATCTTCATACCATCCAACGATTGGCACTCGACCTCTGCCAGTCAAATGCCACTCATTCACCACGCATCTACAACGCGCCTTGCGGTTACCCGCACAAACGCCAGCTTAACTTGTACACTCTGGCTTCTGGTACTAAAGCAAGTCAGATCAAATGTCGCCTGGGATTTCTAGTGTGGCCTTGGCTTTAGCAGGGTTATGTTTAGTTGCAGTTGTTTCAGTGAGTAATGAAGAATTCTTCCCGCAACGATTGGGAGGGCTTTGGATGTTTCTGTGTACTAACGTCAGGCTTATTTTTTGGTGATTGTGCTTGCACATTTTCCTCGACAGCTGGTGCAGTCTGAACTATTCTACACCACCACCGGAAGCAGTGAGAAGTTTGCACTTCCTAGCAAGAACTGCGATCCTGAAGATGGAATTGTTGTCAGTGTGATAATCCCTTGTTACAATGAGACCAACCGGTTAAGAATAATGCTTGAGGAAGCAGTGCCGTTCCTCCAGCAGCATTATCCTAACAAGTTTGAAATTTTGATAATAGACGACGAATCCAAGGATAAAACCCCACAATTTGCCTTAGAACTTGCTTCTGAGTTCAAATTGAAGGCTGGCGAGTTCAGAGTGGTGCAATTGGAGAAGAACAGAGGTAAGGGTGGAGCTGTGGCTCATGGCTTGCAATATTCCAGAGGAATCTATCTGATTTTTGCTGACGCCGATGGTGCTTCCCAATTCCCTGATATTCAGAAACTTATCAAAGCCGTAGACTCACACCAGAAAGATGGAAAACCAGAGGTCCCTGTAGTAGCCATTGGGTCGCGTGCTCATATGGTGAAAACAGACGCAGTGGTAAAGCGCTCGTTTATCCGCAACTTCCTCATGTACTCACTTCACACTCTTCTTTATGTTTTTGGCATTAGAACTGTTAAGGATACCCAGTGTGGGTTCAAACTTTTCAATAAGTCTGCCATCCGCGAGATCTTTCCATACATGCATAACGAGCGATGGATTTTTGATGTTGAGGTGTTGATATTGGCCAGCCGAAAGTCTGTTGTGATTGAAGAAGTTCCAATCTCATGGCACGAAGTTGGAGGCTCGAAAATTGACTTGGCTAAAGACAGTATCAATATGGCGATTGACTTGGTGGTGATCAGATTTGCTTATATTTTTGGCATCTACAAGGACAACAGTAAGAAGAACGATTAGGTCTAATCGGATTTCAGCTAGCTTTCACTCAGTCAATTATTTGTTTGATTGACTAATTTTCTTGGTGGAGGCTCAAGTTATTGTGTGCTAGTTTCCTATGGGTCAATCACACTAGGATCATGGACCAACATTTTAACACCGCTGATTCAAGCGGAAGTTGAACCAGCGAGTGTGCTCTAACTTCGGGTTGATAGGATAGTTTGAGAGTTGCATTGCTTTTTATGTACTAGGTTATGTAATAGATCTGGCATTTATTTACATTCTCTCTTCGTTGTAAGCTAACATATGTAGCAACACTGAACATAACTCTGCTTAACTTTAGAGGCTTGTACGTCGAACTAGAATGCATTTATGACATATTCGATTCATTGACAAGACTGGTTGGCTGGTTCAATGGCATGATAGTGAATTGCGGTTCCTCTGTTTTTCAGATGGTTCACCAAAGCGACAGGATACCTACCCTCTTTCAACAAACCGCAAAATCCAATGAACTATTCACTTAATATGCCCCTAATCTTAAGAAGTATGTAGTAATTTGATTTAACATTTTTATATTACAGAATACGAAATATTTGAGGCATTTTACGTTACTTGTTGTTGATTTATTACAATTCTAGATCTCTCAATCCGCGATTACATTTCGTATGTTGTAAACTACTTCTTTATAATCGAGTTTCAGCCGCAAATATTCAAACTACCTACAAAATTTTAATTGAGTAATTTTCTCTATAAAAAATACTACACCTGGGTACCAATTTCAACTTGCTAGAGCGATTTCCTGTTCTTTTAAGATTTCTTACGAGTGTGATGATCAAAAAAATTTTTGTTACCGTAATCCTCTCGGTAGCCAAGTTGGTTTAAGGCGCAAGACTGTAATGGTTTCACATTTATCTTGAGATCGGGCGTTCGAATCGCCCCCGAGAGATATTTTTTTATGTTCAAGACATATGTCACGTGCAAGATACGTTACCTGTGATTCAAAGCAGGGCAAAAGTCAGACAAGACCAACCGCAATTCGTAAAAAGAGGAAGAATATGATCATTAAATTTTTTCTAGAAACAGTATCTACAGGAACATTCATTATGGTAAAAAAATTTTGATGGATTAAGACTTTTAAACTGTGTCCATAGTATAAATTTCGCAGACCAAGGCATCGTTGGAGCACTCACATTAACGAGCGTTGCAACTTTTCATTGAGCTCAGTCAATTTCTGAACCTTCTCTTCCAAATGGATGACTTTCTCGTTTGAAATCCGTGCGTCCTTGGTAGATTGTTCCTTCAAACTCTTCAATGCCTCTCTGAGGGCATCACGTTGACTCTCCACCAAGTTATTCGAGCTTGCATCTTTGACCCGCAATTTGAGCTTCTCGTTTTCTTCTCTCATCAAGTTCAACTTATCCTGAAGTTTCTTGGACGAGGTCAATTCTCTGTTTCGCAACATTTCGATTTCGTTGGTCAACCCTGGCACCACCTTCTCACTCAACCGAAGATTCTCTTGCTCGATCTTGGCATATCTTTCCGTAAGTCTTTGCTTCTCGCTGTCAAATTGGAACACCAACTGCTGTTGCTGATTGATAGTCTCTTGCTTATTGATCAACTCTGCTTCAAGCTGCGACTTCTCATAGTTCAACTCCAATGCAGATGGCACCAATTTTGCATCTTTCTCCCAAAGAAGAACATGCTCTTCGGCCACATTCCGCTGTCGTCTCTCCTGGTTCAACTCCACCATCAAGTTTGCAATTGTCTTGGACTTTTCTCGGACATCTTCCATGTAGTCCTCAGTACTCTGCTTGCCACCAGATACCCCCATTTTGTAGCTTCGAAGCTCGCTCTCAAGCTTGACTTCACGCTGGATCAGATCGGTCAATTCCTTTGTCATCAACTGTAATTCGTTAATCAACGTCTGGTTGGCTTCAATGATTCCTAATTGTTCCACAGTCAAGTTCAATCTCTGTGACAAGGTCTTACCCACACTTCCAGTACTGACTTGTCTGCTGCGCAGGTTGATCCGTTTGCGCAGATCATAGGTGTTATCAATCTTCATTGGTTCCTCCAACTTGAGCTCCTTCAACTTAGGAGTCATCTTCAAATATTCGCTTTCAACTTCGGCCTTGGCAACCATTTCTTCATCGTGAGTCAAATCGTTGCTGAACTCCCGGTTGATCTTCCGGTCAATATCGTCGAATGCTCCACTCAAAGAGTCTCTAAACGACTCATCACCAGCCAGGGTATTGAAATTGTCGTCATCAAGCAAAGGAGAGCGTGGCTTAATCTCGCCGTCAAGCGACAAGTCTTGGAAATAAGCTTTACTAGCACGCTTGGTTGGCTGAGTCGGCTTTTCAAACAGATCTTGTGTATATGCTTTGAGGCTTGGCTCTTTCTTCGGTGGCTCTCTCTTGTAGTCACTCTTAGAATCGCTTTCATCAGCAGTCTTTGGCAAAGACGCACTCTTAGCCATGGAGTCAAACGAATTGCTGTCACTGTTGAATTTGGAACTGCTGTCACCAAATCTCGATGCTGCAAACTCAGTGCCCAAATCTTTAGGAGATGGCAACTCTGAAATCGCACCGATATCCCAGCCCTTGTCCTTAGACAACTCCTTAGGCAGATCCTTAGGTTTTGGCTTACTGAACAACTCTGCTTTCTGGTCCTCCAAGTTATACATGTCATGACTGTAGCTGGTGTCTCGCTTGTCATACCCGTCATTGTCAAGAACACTGTTGCGCATCATTCTTTGCGAGAACGAGTTACCACCAGTCTTGGTATTGAGATTGGCTCCAAGATTGTTATTCAGCAAATCGTTCGAGGTAAAACTCTTTCGAAAATCAGTGACACGCTTCTCCTCTGGGTTCACCATAATGAAAGTCGAGCTTCTCTTTGACTCGCGCTTGGCCTCGGCCTTGCTTTCTCTCTTCGAACGACGCTTGTTTTCCTTTGACATTGACAGTTTCTTTTTCAACCCAAGCTTCTTGAAGAACCCACCAGCAATACCCTTCGACTCTCTATTGCTGCTATGGTCCAATGTTGAATCCTGAGAGTCAATTGAAACTGACGACCGACTGTAACCAATGGACGACTTTGTATGATGCTCCGGTTCAATGGTGCCAATGCTGTCGTCAATTGAAGCTTCCAATTTGGCCATGAAGTTATTCTTCTTGGACTTATTAACAACTGGGAACCGGCTAGGCGACCCATAAACTCCTGATGGTTTGTTCATGTCGTCAACGCTGGTACGTCTGTTGTAAGGCGATTTCCGTTCCAAGGTCTCCTGCTCTGTGATAGGACTGTTGCTTGGAGGCTTTCTTCTTCCAATCTTGGCCTCGTATTTAGGTTTCTCCACAGGTTTCTCAACCGGCTTTTCCACAGGTTTTTCCATGGATTTCTTAACTGGCTTCTCCACAGGCTTGTTCTGATATGGATTGAAAGTGTCTTCATCATTCAAGTAGTTGTCGTCATAGTCGTAAGACATTTTTGCCGGTTTCTTGTCAGCGTAAGGGTTGTACTCGTCTTCGTCAAACGCTTTCTTATTTCTTCCGAACCGTGGCTCCTCCTCAATGGTTGGACTCTTAGGATGTTCAATATCATGCTGTGTGAAGATCTCGTTAGACAACGACGACCGTTGGTACCCTTTGCCTGGCAGTTTCATGCGGTTGTTGAAATTGTCAGCTTCCGGATCGGTTTTCTGAGGACTGGTTCGCTGGAAAGGAGAATTGGAAGGCGGAATGTCAATGTCGCTAGGCTTCTTTGGAGATGGGGTTCTGTTGCGATCAAACTCGGACTTGGCTGGAGGTTTTGGAGGCATGTCTTTGTTCAAGTCAGGATTACTGTTGTTTGGAGTTCGTCGGTCGTTCTCGTACATCGGCTGGGGATTCTCAAACCGCTGGTTTCCTTGATTTCTGCCAGGACCGTTCATTGGGTTCTGCATGTTGTTCATCGACTGATTGCGAGGACCGTTGTATGGGTTCTGCATGTTGGTCATCGATCCGTTACGAGGCATATTGTTGCCCATTGGGTTCTGCATGTTGGTCATAGAACCATTCCGAGGCATGCCATTACCCATAGGATTCTGCGTGTTGGTCATGGAACCGTTGCGAGGTCCTGGTCCGTAAGGATTCTGCATGTTGGTCATTGAACCGTTTCTTGGACCAGGGCCGTTCGGATTCTGCATATTGTTCATGGACCCGTTGCGTGGTCCCATAGGGTTCTGCATATTCGTCATAGACCCGTTTCTCGGACCCATTGGGTTCTGCATGTTGGTCATGCTACCATTTCTTGGACCCATTGGGTTCTGCATGTTGGTCATAGACCCGTTTCTCGGACCGTTGTTAGGCCCTCCCATTGGATTCTGCATATTAGTCATGGATCCGTTACGTGGACCCATTGGGTTCTGCATGTTGTTGAAGCTTCCGTTACGACTTCCGGGTCCAAAGTTTCCTCCCATAGGCGGACCATTCATCGGACCTTTTGGAGCAAACGGAGGCAAACGTCCTGACTGCAACGACATAGCTCGTGGGTCGTTCATCTGGTTCATCGGAGGTCTGTTCTGCCGCTGCTGGTTCATTCCTTGAGGATTATTGGTGAACGACATCGAACGAGGACCTGGTGGTCCGTTCATCTGCTGGTTTCCAGGTCCCGGACCACCGCCCGGTCCCATATTGTTCCGTGGAGGAAACTGACGGTTGCCCGGATACTGCTGCTGCTGCTGGCCGTAGGCCAAGGACATCGAGCGAGGGCCGTTGGGATCAGCATTGTTGTTGTCGGCCCCAATCGGGTTCAAGAGGTTGTGATTATGCTGGTACTGGTTGTTCATCTTGGCGATCTGACTCATCATCTGCTTCTTCTGCTGGGTCATTGCTTTTCGGTAGGTGGTGCTGGACGCACCTTTCTTGTTCAATGCGTCCAAGGGACTCTCCAACGTAGGAATGATCGGAGCGGTGTCCAAGGTGTCAAACCCTCCATACCGGCCCCTGTCACGGATGTGAGAAATGTCCTTAAAGTTCATGTTCTTGGCGTCCGAGATATCCGGCATCGCCACGTCCTTCTCTTCGCCGTCCTCACCAAACTCTCCTCCTCCTCCTCCATAGCCGTTCTTCTTCTTTCCTTTAAGGAACCCGTTGATGCCGCCTGCAAACGAGTTCAGTCGCGGCGCCAGTCCATAGCCGCCGTCGTCGTTGAACGGGTCCCGTCGCGACAGGTTGCCGTAGGGGCCGTCGTTGTAGCCATCAAACCCTTGCGAGTTGTAACTGTGGCCTGGATCATTCATGGTGGTTGCTACTTCAGCACTGCTCCAGCCTCAGCGGTGTGATCGAGGTATGCTGCTTGCTGCCTGAGGGCCTGCTCTATATATCGCCAAACAAGAAGTGTCGCACCGGTACAGTGTGCTAGGCCGCGTCGATGTCAACTGGAATTCGGTCTCCTCTGTTGGCTTTTGAGTCTAGGGATGGCAGTTGCCTGCTCGCCTGAAAAAGCAGTCACGTGCACACTGGCCCTGGGGACTGCACTAAGGTTTTTCAGGGTGTCAAAGCCTCGGTCTATTTAAAGCCTGCAAGTGGCTGGGCAGCTCGCAACTCCGTGTACGGTGGGGCGGGTAAGTTTCCAGGGTCTTAATTTGGAGGATCGCCTGTCGGATTGGGAAGCGGTACTAGACGGATTCATGGTAAGTTGCGACGGTATTTGAGGACGTGACAGAAGACGTTTAACTGCTGTTGGTGTTAGGATGGTGTATGTAAATAAAGAGACGCGAGGGGGAATGTATATACTGTAGAGGGCCGCCGCAAGGTTTGAGGTGCAGCGAGGCTATTGTGGGCGGGCAAGTACACCAGCGTGGGCGGCTTGGAATCCCGAACCCTGCGGTAAGGAAGTTGAGAGGTAGAGGTGGGACTGAGGTGATGTAAGGAAGTGCATCAAAATGAATGGACATGGGGGTGGGGTGTAGCAGGGGTGTGGTCGGTGTACAGATGTGTAGGTAGAGGTGTAGAGGCGGGCAGAAGTTTATGTAGAGGTGGACAGCGGGTAGGCAGGTGAAACCGTTTAGCAGAACGTTAAGGTCGAGAATGTGGTCGGACGGTTACGCCTGCAGAATGGTTAATTTGGCGCCAAGGCAGTGAAAAGAAAGAGACATCAAAGTGATCGTTCTGTACTTGAAACTGTTCAGAATATTTAATAGTTTTTACCAGTGGCCGTGTAGTATATTTCATTCTTTTCAGTGATGTATATTGAGTACTGTCTAACTTCGTTGGTGTGCTTAGATTGTGATGTACTCAGCCGTGCTGTCTCCACGCATTAATTGGAGTTTAAACCAGTGAAATATACCACGGACTACGCTGTATGACACTATACCATTACACATTCGATAAAGAATAATATACATGGCGGAGTGAAATACAAGCAACGAACTACATTGTATTTTATTCAAAGTGGTGATACGACCTAGAGGACTGTTGTTCATTAATGAACACACAGAGGAAGAAACCCTCCTACACTGGATGCCCTGAGACTGTCACTACAGTATGACTTGAAGCATATGACTTGAGAGTCAGATACAAATAACAAAGTAGCCGTCAATCAAATCTCGTATAAGTTGCAGTTTATTATTCAAAAACCAGGTAACCCACTACAACGTACTACAAAACCAGTGTGCTCTTCCTGGGCGTAACTTCAATTTTCAAAGGTAAGACTTCCTGCTCTGACATGCAGGACGCCAAGTGCATCGTACAACGAGAAGTCACAAACTTATTAAAAGTTCAAACAAGATGGCACTCCTTTCGTACGAGCTACTGAATTCAAATTTTAGTTAAGTGACAGTATTCGGTTTTAAAGTAATGTTTATACAGTTCATTCGACAGCTTCGTCGACAGGTTTGGCAGGCTTACCAGACTGGACTTTAATGTAGCCGGTAGTGATCAAAGTGATGATGAAGGTGGCAGCAACCAAGATGTAGTTAATTGGGCCTGGGTTCATTTTGAACACAGTGTGAGTCAAGACGTCACAGTATGATTGGAAATAGTTGACCACTCCGGCAATGGACATGATCGAACCGTAGAGGATACCAAAGGTCTCGAATCCAAACACCTTTCCGCAGACGTCACTGACGGTGGTGTAAAAGAATGGACGGTAAACCACGAACAAAAGAACGTTCAAGAGACCTGCGGCGAAACAGTGTGGGATGAACCCTAATATTCCAAGACCCACCGACAATGACGACAAGGTTCCAACCACGACAAAGGTAGAGTAGTTGTCAAGGAAGTAGCCCACAAAAGGAATAGACACCAATCCTCCAAGTGGCAAAGCGAGGTCAAAGATCTTGTTCAATTTAGTGGCTTGTTTGTGGGATCCGAAAAGGAAGGTGTACTGAGAGTTGACGGTGGAGATGAAGTAGTTCAAACGCAACATCTGAATGACACTAAACAGAGCCATAAGCAAAAACCAGTAGCTGCGGAACTGGCTGCTTGCAGTTTGGCCGTGCAATGCTCCGTACACACCGCCTTCTTGGGCAATGGCTTCTGGAGACTCACTGGACACGGAGACACGAGCCATGTCAGAGACAGAGGAACGACGAACCTTCAACAATGCAGAATGCTCGTTAATCTCGTGTTGGATGAGATCACCGGCAGTAGGGAGTGGTTGGCTTTGGGTTTGTCCTGCTGGTGGAGATTGGTATGAGTCTTTAGGCATAAGGAACGCTTGGACTGCAAGAATGAACAATGGCACCACCAAGTAGATCTTGAAAAAGTCAGAGACAGAAAAGTACGAAGATTCAGTGGTGAGGTAAGAGTTCAATACCCCGTAAATGACAAACACCGAGGAGGAAGAGTCGAAGGCTCCTGTGAGTAAAGCGAGAATTAAACCAGATCTCTGAGGGAAAGAGTTGGACAACTGGAACGAGGAGATGAAAGTGAATGGACCACCAAGAGCAAGAAGACCGTAACCTGCTAAGTATGGGTCGACCCATTGTTTCATTTCCTCCGAGCGGATGACAATGGCAGTACCCAAAAGAATAAAAGTTCCTCCCAAGAGTCCACAGAACCGAGGACCCAAGTTGTCAAGACAGTAGCCAATTGGTAAGGCACTGACGTTGGTCAAGACCGCACTCAAAGTGAAGATGAAATTCAACTTCAAGTCCTGCTCGGTACACTTTGCACCCGACTCCTCAGTGGACCCGAGCATCAGGAAATAGGTTTGGAAGAACATTTCTCCAGAGTCGCACACTCCCTCGTAGACATGTTCTTTGATCAAGTAGGGCTTGAGGGCAGCAAACCCAAACATCGGGCCGGCGGCAAAGAGACACCATAAGATGGCCGAGCTCACCTGGAAGAATCGCTTTGTGGAACCTGTCTCGTAGAAGTACATTGGTCGTGAAGATTCTCTCCGAGGAATGTCAGAGCTTATCAGTATCTAGATTGGCGACGAGCCGGGTGACGGCCAGACCGCGGGCTGGCTCCGGGGGCCGGTGGAGGCTTCGGCGGGCGGCTGCAGGCTGATAAGCTGGGGGAAAAATTTGCTTGGATTCGGGGGGACCGGTTGGGCCAGAGTAAAAAAAGGGGATCCGAGTAGTGAGAGAGTTTGAGGAGAGGATGAGAGTTTCGAGGAGATTGCGGGAGGGGATTGGGGTAGTTTGGAGAAGATTAGAGGTGATTGGAGTGAACAATGGTGGAGATCTTGTAAGGTGGTTGGTTGGCTTGTGGGTGGTGAACAATTAGATGCGTCAGATGTACATAGATTGATGGATTGTTGGAAGAAGTCGAGCTATGCGGGAATATACAAGCTGCCAAGCAAGAGACTGTTTTGGACCGATTAGGAATTAGTCAGGAACAGGTAGTGGCGACGGATAAGTTAGAGTGAAGGTATTAGTAAGAGTGGTGGAGAGTGAGTGGAGGAGCGGTCTGTGGAGTGGATCTGGAGAAGTATTGAAGTATGGATGAAAGGGACTGATTATGGAGTTTGTAGCGGAGTTTGCAGTGAGTACGTAGTGGAGTACGGAGAGGATTAGTTTTAAGGATGTGGGAGAGTAACAAGAGTTCCAAAGTGTCCGAATTTCTTTGTGACTAAATGTTGTAATGTTTGGTGATTGTACTTTGAGCGCTGAGGTAGCAGTGTCAGATGTATAGATGCAGTGAAGTGAAGAAATGTTACAAGCCAGCCGGAATATCATACTGCCTGCGCTAATGCTTATCTCAAACTAAACTCAAATTGGGATAATCTTTGACCAAATTCAAACTAAGGGGAGCCGCAAACCAATCACGTGGAGATAGGAAGAATGATTGGGTTAGCCGACAGAGTTGATAGGTGGGGTTGTGTTGACAGAAGTTGCGAGAGAGGAAGGGAAAGTAAACGAGTAGAAGAAAAGACTGAACGACAAGACATAGTGACGATGCAATAGATTGATGGGCAGTGCAGACAAACAAATTAGAGAGATGTAGAGAAAGACAAGCGGAAAGCTAGGCATACAGGAAAGTGCAGTTCGGAGAAACGAGATGGACAATGTGAGGTAGTTGGAGGAGGATGTTCATGATAATGTGAGGACATGGCAGTGGGACAAGAGAAGTAGAGAAAGGTGAGGAACTTAAGTGAGTAAAATCGAGTAAGAGGATAGAAAGGTTGGAGGAGATTGGGAGCGGATCCTAAGAAGGACACTGAGACCGAGACCGAGATCGAGACTGACAGAGAATGAGACAGTAACTTACAATGCCACGAAGATTAAAAATTAGATTGAGATTGACACGAATAATGAATGGACCAACCGAAGCGGATACAGACAATTTACGGAGATCAGCAGACAATCAGTATCCAGGTACTTAACAAGTCAAGCCGATCACATCCTCACATCATTACCCATACTGGAAATAGAAAGGTTGAGACAGTACTAACAGTTTACCTGAATTCACATAATACTTGACTACTTTCTAGCAATAATCACTGAGCATCGTAAGCTCCAATCATGAAATTGAACAAGGAAGTTCTACAGACAATACTTCCAAGAATTACTTGCATACAATCCGGCCAGCATCACTTCAACAATAGGTTAACAATGCCTCAAGTCTCCTGCTGCTTTCAAAATTACATCCCACTACATGAGAATAGCTCATTAAGTATCATTAATCTTAACTCATAGTCACGTAAACTAGATTCGTCAGAAACAAGAAACAAGGATATATAAAAATAGAGTAAAAGTGAGGAACAACGGAATATGAACGTGGGAAGCAAGCTCAAATAAGAGGCGATCTGCCCCAGATGTCTCTTCTGCTATTAGGGTTGCTGATATTCAAGTTGAGGCCCCCCAAACTCTCGCTCAAGTTGCTCATGAGGTTTTTGTTGCTGCCCACGAGCGAGGCGTTGTTTTGGTTTGGGCTGTTGGAGTTGGAGAGCCTCGAGTTCACCCCGCTGGGCGGCGTGACTGCCGAGCCCGAGTTAGGCACGGTCAGGCTGGTCGGGGTGTTGCTGGCGTTGGTTGCAAACTCGTCCATGTTGGTGTTAATAGTCGTAGTGAACGTGTCGCCTCCCGTCAAGTTTTGCGTAAGATTGATCATCGAATGGTTGTTGGACACAAAGCTCGGGTTCGAGCTGTTGAAGTGCTTGTACAACCCGTGTTGTGGTGGATTGAGGCCCTGGTTCTGGCCATTACCGGCCATCTGGTTGAGATAAATGCCGGAGTTGTTACCGTGCTGGTACGGCGAGTTGTAGCTCTGGTTTCCTGGCTGCTGCTGGGCAGAAGGACCTGCAAACCGACTGTTCACCTCGACCCCCGGAGTCGGTGGCTGCGAGATGTTCAAGTAGGTTGGCGAGCTGATATTGGCAACGTTGGCGTTGGTTTGAGGACCTGGACCGTTGCCGTAGATGTTGGACAACGCAAAAGGAGCGTTGCGCACGTCGGCGTACGACCGGGTGCCTCTAAGAATAGCCATGTTGTTGTTATTGTTTGCGTTCGGATGGCCCTGTGGGTTCGACGACTGGCCCTGGAAGTTCTGGTTGGCCTGGCGAGGCTGCGGTTGGTGAGGCTGGGTTTGTCTGAACCGTTGGTTCGAGAGCCCTGCAAGAGGCTGTTGAGCAGCTGGTCCGAATTTACGTTTGATGATGATAAGCCCGTTCTCATAGGACTCAGAGAGCCCGACGTAGGGACAGAGACAGCTGATGTACTTTTTGTAGGTGGCTGAAATCGAAAGCGGGTATACGAGCTCGTCGAACTTCTTGGCCGGGTCCTGCTTGAAAAGCAAGAGGGTCGAGTAGAAGTCGATCACCTCCGGGCTGTTGAAATCAAGTTGTTGCGGAGGAGTCGGAAGCGTTGACACGTTAGGCAACGTCGGAAAGTGCCGTTTTTCGTCAGGAGTAGCACTGGCGACCGGTGTCGAGGTGCTCTGCTGAGCAGGAGGGTTGGACGTCGCCGGAGGAACCGACTGGTTCTGCATCTTGCCGTTGGACATGAGCGAAGCCAACGAGGTGGTCGAATTAGAACGGTGCTGTTCTTCTAGCTGTCCACGTTTTTCTCTCTTCTCACGCTCGATACGTTCACGCTCCATGAGCGGGAGCATCTTTTTGTACTCGACTCTGAGCTTACGTCCGCCGATCTCTTTACTGTTGAGGTTGTTTACCACCATGGCGGTTTCGTCGGTGGAGGTGAAGTTGGCGAACGCAAGTCCACGGAAAACCCCGTTGTCAAAGTGGTAGTTGAACGCATACGGCAACGGGAGATTGAGTTTGGTCATCTCGTCCAAGAGCTGTTCTTTCTTGATCGAAAATGGAATGTTCTTGATCACGATCGCGGTGGGGATCACCTCCTCCTCAAGCTCGTCCTTGTATTTCTTGTCGGTGGGCGGCGGCGTAGGAGCCACCTGTGCGTTCTTGGACTGCTGGTCAACCCAGTTGTTGACGTTCAACGGGTTGATGTTGCTGGGGAGCGAGGGCGACAACCCTGGGTTTTTCGCCATGTTCTGGTACAACCGTTGGCCCTGCAACCGCGAGTTGGACGAGGTGGTGGCGTTGCCAGTGGCAGAGGAGCTGTTGCCGTTGCTGCCAAAGCTGTTGGAGTATGACGAGTAGTTGGACGTCAGGGACATGGCGGGCGAGTGTGGTGGAGGCTGGGTCCGACTGTTGTTAACAGCAGACAAGTTCGATTCGTCTAGATTGACGGGGGTGGCGGTGAACAGTCTCAAATCCATACTAGGGAGACACTGCTGAGGAACCTGTTTTCGTTGGAACGCCGCGCAGAATCAATCAAAACAGGGGGAGTGGTTTTTCGTGCGAAATGACGCTCGAGTTCTCAGGCTGGAGTTTTTTGATTGCAACTTAATTCAATTTCACTGGATAGTTTTTGGCTGCGCGCACCCCGGGCTCGCAACCAGAAAAATCGGGGGTGTTGAATGGGGGTGTGGCGGCGTGGCGAGACCTGGGCCGTCAATGAGGGTGGGAGTTTGAAGGAGCGCCGATCCAGAGGTTAGGGGTCGGTATTACGGCAATTATAGTATGTTTGAATGTGTGTTTGAATTAAGATATGTGTCGTTGTCGTTGGTAACGGAATGCAACACGGAGATTACAGTGAGATTCCTTAGTCGTGGGTCCGGCGCACGCTGGATTGACAATGCATGAAAAAGGCTTAACTGGATAAGCCAGACCACCTGCTGGCAATTGGGTGCCACTTCGAGTCCGTGGTGTTGGAGATTGTAGGACGAGACCCAGTTGAGCATATATTGTCGCTATTTTGCACTGATGTCAATGGTAAGATCTGAACACGCATGCAGCATGTGCTAAAAGTGGAAGGTGCGTGGCGGACATGAGCGCTTCATGTGAGACGAAGAAGAGGTAGAGATGTTTTACCTGAAGCGCTTGGTGTAAAGATTTTATGGAACGAAGTATGTTGGGATGTTTCCGTTGATCAGATTTTTGCAGGTAATAGTATTTTGACAGATTTTGAAATTTCGTTATTGAATAGTGTTTATTAAATGGTGTTTGTTGAAAGGGGATCGTTTCGACTGTGCAGCCTGAAGACTATTATCTGAAAGATTCTTTACACGGTAGCGAAAGGGGTTTTAATGAAAAGTCTCTGTTACGTGATATTTGTCTGAAAGTCGAGCAATGCATGTTTAAGAGCCGATGTGGTATTGTGTCATCTGAGGAGAGTGGCAGTCACAGATTTGTTTGAGTCCATGTAAGCCGGGAAGTAAAACACAAGGTGTGTGTATGGGTGTTTGGTGTAAGGGCGTAGAGGAGAACATTCGATGGTGAATTGGTGAGCGGGTGTGCCAGTGTATGGATGTAGGTGTTCAGGTGTAGGTGTTTAGGTGTCGGTGTCTAGGTGTTTGTTCAAGTGATTTATCTGTAAGAAAGTGCACATGTTGGTACTTTCAAGTAGACTGGCACACTTCAAGCCAATCTCTAAATTTGTTCTATATCAGCTTAATTTAAAGGCTGACCAGAGACTACACACCCTTCCTCTACTAAACCAGACTCTCCGTAAACTTACAAATCACTTAAGAATCGAAATGCTAACCTCTGCCCTCATCCCCACTTCATTCATTCTCTAATCAAGAAGTATAACCAAGAACACTACTGACTTCCGCAATAAGTTCTGCTATCTCTCCATTAGCCACTTTGATAGCTGCTGTCAATCCTTGACGCAAGTCCTGTCCACTCTGACTTTCTGTTGTTTTGTACTGCTTGATCTTCTCAAGTTTCTGTTTGTTTTCTTTCACGGTTCCTGCAATGTTAAGAATTAAGTACACCACGCGAAGCACCAAAGCTTCCACTTGTTCTTCACCGTCCTGTTGTAAGTAGTCACTAGAACTGCACAAAATTCCAATCAACTTGTCAAACAACTGAGCGTTACCTGCGAGCTCTTCGGCAATGATCTCGTATTCCGATGCATTTACAAGCACAGTCACGGCAGTGATCTGGACCTTTATGTTGCTTGAATTCGTCAACTTGATCAAGATATCTAATCGCTTAACAGCGTCTTTGTTCTCAGGATTAAAAAATTTGCTTGCGCCAAGTGGGTGAACAACAAGGTTAGAAACCAACTCGAGTGCCGCATTCTGTATTGTCTCGTTGCTGTCTAGCATAAGTGGTTCCAAGAAAACCCAGGATCGCGTCACAATTGACTCTTTTAATTTCATGTCCGGCAATGACGCAACATTAGTCAATGCTAACAAAGCTTCTAAGACGTCTAATGGCTTGGTCAACCGAGCAATGAACGAGTAAATCGGGTCTGTAGAATGTTCGATCAACATCTCCACCAAAAACGGCACAGACACCAAGGGACTATACTTCTGGAATGCCAACGTTGGGTTGTTAGATATAAGAATCTTTGCAAGAGCCCTGAGAGCAAAGAGTCGTGTGTAATTGCTGTAAGCAGAGTCGTCAGTAGACTGATCCTGATCTGATATCAAGTAGTATATAATCAAGTTCATACCACCCAGCTTGACAAGCCCTGGTCGTAGACTCTTTTCCAACGACATATTGTAGATGATCTTCACAATTTGATCCTGCATTGGTTTTGTTAACAGACCCATCTTCTTGTTGAACAAAGAAACGAACTTCCGCTGGGCCAACGATCTGACAAACATCGCAACATCGGCATCGTCATCTTTCTCTGCGGCTCCAAGTTTCTGACCTTTTATACGCTCGTCGTTGCTGACCATGGTATGAGCATTGGCATAACCTTTCAAAAACTCCATAGATTGTTCGTCTTTGGTCAATTTAGGATTGAAATTCGACACATTGGACAATGCCAAAGTCACTCCATAAGCCAACTCACCAACCACATCTTTAGCGAGCTCATGTTCAAGAATTCCAAGCAATCGGCTGACGAACGGTTTGCTGCCACGAATCTGTTTCTTGATCTGCACTTTCAAACTGACATATGCGAGCCCTTCAATAGCATGGTTGAGCACTTCCTCCGTCTGATTCTCTTGCAAAATCAGGGCCAGGAAAACTTCAAAAAACTGTTCAAGCTGTATATCGTCAGCCGCAGTAACCTCACGGATCTTGGAGTCTTTGTTACCTAATTTCGCTTGCTGGTACGAGTTCCAACACTTGACTATCACCAAACTTGACACAACTGCGATCAAGTCTCTGGAAGAGTAAGTGAGTTCAAGAAGAAGGTTAAGATATTTCGATAGAATCGTGGCAATGCAAGTCTCATCAATGGTGAGATTGTCAAGTATGAGTAAGAGATCAACGATAAGCAGGTCGCTTGTGGTGTCGGTGCCATAACTTTTCACGAGATTCACTACGGTTCTATTGAAAAACTCAGAGAATAAGTGAGAATGGAAGAATTTCACAGATTGCTTCGGATATATCTGCACAAAGAACTGGAAGTTCTTGATAAGGTTTGTTCTGGCGTCAAGGGTATCGCTCATAATGGTGTAATTCTCCAACTCTTCAAACGCAGTTTCGCTGTCAAGGTTCTTGATCTCCATGAATACCATCTTGTACAACTGGACGATATCCTTGTTTTCAGACCCTGCGAATTTCATTATAATGGGAATTGAAGTCTCACGGTCAGTAGCTGATACTTCATCTCCATGTTGACCATAGATCAAGAACCATAACGAAAGACAGAATAGTATGAGGGACAGATCCACTTCAGATTGCTTGAGAAGCAGCAACGAATTACCTTCTATGGACTCAAGTTTAGACTTATTAGTTGAAAATATCACCTTCAACACAAACTGTGCCATTGTCATCGGTGATGAAGTTTCATAAATCTTAGCGAGCACTGGCCATAAACCAGAATCCACAAGTTTCACTAATAAAGCCTGGCGAGATTCTGTAGATCCATTGGACGCCACGTCCACCAATTTTTGTCTTGTTGTTGTGTCATAAGTTCCTGCAAATGTCAAGTCAATAAACTTTTGAACCGACTGTTCGTCAGCCAAATTAAGAGTCTCTTTACTCATAGGAAACTAAAGTTTAATGGAGACTTAGACAATATCAGCATCTACAAAACTGCATCAACTTGAAAATACCCACCGGGATGGGACACCCCCTAAATTCCCGTTTGAAGTTCCTTAGAGCCGCCTGGGGTTTCACTCAGATCAGCGGCAACCGGCCGATAAACCCACCCGAAGTCACCGAGGCACAGTGCCTGCAGATCAGCCACGCGGGTCCATCGGTATGGATAAGGGGGTGTGTACCAGATTTGAATTTCACGCTGTCATTATAGATCATTTACCTCTACCTGCTACAATAATGTCCCATGAACGTTCGAGCTCGGTGGCAGCTATTTTGAATGGCCAGCCGGCGGTTTCGGATCACCATGAGCGTGTTACTAAATACATGAAGGCGTGCCAGGAGGGAGATCTTGCCACGGTGAAAGATCTCATAGACAATAACTTAGTGGCAGTCACGGATCATCTAGACGATAATGTGTCGGGACTCCACTGGGCTGCCATCAACAACAAGCTCTCGATATGCAGATACCTTGTTTCCATGAAGGCCCCGGTGGATTTCCAAGGAGGTGACTTGAACGCCACACCTTTACACTGGGCCTGCCGTTACGGTTTGGTGTACATAGCCGACTTCTTATTGAAGAATGGTGCCAATCCAGCCCTCAGCGATTCCCAAGGGTTCACTGGTCTCCATTTGGCAGTGCATTCTCTGAACATCATGTTGGTGATATATTTGTTGACGATGACAGATCTTGACGTTGATTGCTTGGATCCAAACGACCGAACACCTTTGCATTGGGCAGCATACCAAGGCGATGCACTCAGTGTCGAAGCCCTCATCAAATATGGTGCCAACGTCAACAGGGTCGACAATACCGGGTTCACCGCATTGCATTGGGGCCTAATTAAAGCATCAGACCATTGCTTGAAGCTCCTTATAGACAAGAACTCAGACGTGTTTCAGACTACCAACGACGGGAAAACTGCATTTGATATCGCAATCGACATGGACCACCTCAAGATCTTCCAGGACGTGTTGAAACAGTGCGGCAAAGATGTATATGGTCATGATATCCATGTGCCGTCATTGTTTGCTTCCAATCCAAAGCTTCCTAAAGTCATCACGTTTCTTACTCCATACATTGTCACAGGATTGACTTTAGAATTCTTCTCGGACTACTACGCCCTATGGCAAACCATACTTTTCCTCATAGGAACCTACGCTATGGCGTTCTTCTTCCTCCAAAAGCTCGTGTTACCGTCTTACTCACACGACAAGAAACGGTTCTTCAAGTCGCCGCTTCTTTCGGGGATCTTCTCGTCGGCAGCCGCATGGGTTCTCATCAATTGGTCCATCAACATCGTCCCATACACTTTGGATACCCAGATCGTTGCCAATGTGCTTTTCTCGATCTCCTCGTCAATCGTGGTGTTCACTTTCTTCAAAGTGATGCTCATGGATCCTGGGACAATCCAGAAAAGCGGCGACGTCAAATCTCAAATCAGAAAACTCATAAGCCTGGGTAAGTTCGACCTGAAGAATTTCTGCATCCACACATACACAAGAAGACCGCTTCGCTCTAAATACTCGGACTTCTCTAAAGCGCTTGTTGCTAGATTCGACCATTTCTGTCCATGGGTCTACAACGACATCGGATTGCGTAACCACAAACTTTTCCTTATATTTGTGATTGCTCTTGAAACAACCATCATCTTGTTCTGCTATCTCTGTGTGAAATACTTCAATGCAGTGTCGTCATACAGTGCTCAGTTCATATACTCCTCGGATGGAAAGTACAAAACCGTGAAACGTCCTCCTCATTCTCCGTTCCAGGTTTATGATCCAAAGCCTAAAAACGACTGTACCATTCTTACCAGTAGTCTTTGCAATGGTTACAGTGACTCGCTACCGATCTTTGTGCTTGTTTCATTCTGTATCTTCCAAGGATTGTGGGTGTTAATTCTTCTTTTCGTCCAATTGTTCCAGATATCTAAAAACCTCACAAGTTACGAGGCCAGCATGATCAATGTGTCAGCGAACTATTATTATTCGTCAGTGCCAATAGAGCTTCTCACCGAACTCGAAAACCCTGTGGGCTCGGGACAGAACCAATCGATAGACCAAGCAGCAGGAGTGAAAGTGGCCGACAAAGCCAAATCTCACGGCCATGTGCCATTCTGCAATACGTTCTTGAAGCTTATTGGAATAACCCAGTTCGTTTCTACTGTTAAGAACAAGAACCCGGCTCCTAGTCATTTCAATTTCGGAACGCGGTTGAACTGCGAAGAGTTTTGGTGTCTTGGTAATACGTCGTCGTCTAAGATGAGCGTGCGGAACTTTTTCCGGATCCCAAGTAGAGACAACGGTCAAACGTACGTGGGAGACACGTTGGTCGATTACTATCAGTTGTTCGAGTATCCTATTAGAAAGATGACTTACAAAGAATTGGTTTAAGAGAAGCAGCGGGGCTAGTGCTAAGAACTCAGAAAGAATAGAAAATAACAAGAATGTAAGATAATTTTGAGAGATGTGATCGATATATTTTGAGATCGACGTGAGGAAATACATGAAGTGGTTAATAGAAGTGTGAACGAGCAATAGAAAGCGGCTCTCAACGAAAGAAACCTGTGGTGGTATTTGGATCACACAGGTTGGGAAAGTGCTACTGAAAGTCTTACGGTCTTGATGACCTGAGGCTGAAGTAGGAGGTGATTATACATAATATCCTTTGAGTATCTGGCAACTAAAAATACCAATGCTGATACTTGATAGTCATAATATATATGCATACTGAAAACTGTGTTGTATTTGATTACACTTGAATGACGAGGGGAACGACTTCAGAGACAATAGAAGAGTCCAATGAGTGCCTCATACCTCCAAGTATTAAGAGACGTTTCTTACGTATTATTTAATAGAAAGAATCCATACGGAAAGGGTTCTTCTGAAACCACAACGAAAAATGTCAGGGAATGTCAACAGAATTCTAAGGGCTCGATAAAAGTCAATTGTTTGAGAAAAATGGAGAAAGTAATTTGAACATGAGACCCTTGGGGTTGAACTGAGTTGATGCCTTGCAATACATGGGTAATTATCCCTGGGAAAAACGCCCTCAAATTCCGGTCAAAGCCCCATTATCCAAAAATAACCATGGATTCTCTAGGTTGAGGCTTCCCACGTTGTTGCAGACGTGGATTCAATCACACTAGTATTACGGAAATTCCTTCATTCCGCAACGACATGCATGTAGAGCCTTATATGCGAGTGCCTTGAATCTCATGGAAACCGAATATATAATGACGAGAGAAGAATCGAAGTATTCCACAATTAATATTTAACCTTCAAAATATATTCTATTGAAGATTCATACGATTTATCCAACTCTCATTAGAAATCGATTTATTTAGTCAGTTGAAAGACCGAATAACTCACTTGCTAGACATCTGCACTCACATACACTTACCTCAAATCAAGAAACCATAATGTACTTCATCAAATACTTCACTATTTTTGCTGTGTCTTCAGTGGCACTTGCTAACCCAAATGCTCAAGCCAAGCCAGAAGCTGAGGCTGATCCAGCTATGGCAGAACTCTTCAAGGGAGAGAACAGAAAGCCTTTGGCTGTGGGTGCTGCTCTCGGTGTGGGTGGTATTATTGCAGGTCAGGCCATCTACAACAAGTTCCGTTCTAAGTCTACGACAACTTTGACTTCGGTTGCTACTGCTACTGCTTAAACATTGTGTTCTAGATGCTGTTATTTCTTTACGCCTGACTCTAAACAGGAGTTTGGTGTTTTGTTTCGTCGTTCTATGGCAAACTTGGTTTGCATTCACTGATCTTGAATTCTGGCAGTTTAAAGGTTAGTCTATATATTTTAAAATTTGAAACTTCTCTGTTTCAGTGATTAATGTTGATTTTTTTTGGTTTATACTTGTAAGTGGAGAGAGTGGTGGGTGGAAATGAGAGACACATAAGAATTGTGTGGGGAAGTGTGTTAGAAGGTAGGCGAGAGTCGTGATGAGAGATTTGAGATGCTATAGAGGGAGGGTATAGAAAAAGAAAGAGAAGCATAGAGGCGAGGTGTATGGGAATGGTATCTATGAGCTAGAATGAACTGTAAGAGAAATGCAATATAGTGAGAAATGTGAGAGAAGTACATGAGGGCAGTTGTGAGAAGTTGTGAACGATAAGAGGTACTACGAGAAAGCCAAGAATGACATGACAGACAAAGAAAAGAAAAGTATTGGAGAGACAAAAGTAGGAGTATGAGATGATCGGATGCGTAACAGGTATATGGGAGACGGAACACAGAGATGTAAGAAAGAGACATAGAGGAGAGACACAGAACGAGACATCGACAGGGTCTAACAATAGCTTAGTTGCTCACCCAGTGCTTCAGACAAGAACGATTGCTCAATATTCAATTGAACATGACCACGAAGAATCTTTTCATTACAGCCAATTCTTCTCACCAAGTCAATTCCTCAGTCGTTATTACAATTGCCAATTCTAACTAGTCATCGTCATCTGTTGGTGTTAAACGATCAATGGCTGTTCAATGAACAATCTTATCGCTTACAACTACTACCAAAAGTAACAACCAACTAAACCACTCTGAGACAGAAAACACCCCCACAGTCACCCCATGGTCCAATCCCAATCGAAACCCGGACACCATTCATCCTTACCCATTCCATAAAACACCTTAACACCTCAACATCTCAACAAATCCACATCCGATTCCATCGCTTGCTCTCCAAACATGCAGCATCTCGCACATCGGTGCACCCCGTCGCACCCCCTCGCAACTACCGCCCAGCACCCGTCGCAACCCTCCCGGAGACCTGACGTAATCGGCCGCCCACCGCCGCCCACGATCATGTGCTCCGGCGGGCTGCGTCTCATGATCTGCTCCACATATAAAGATAACACATTGCCCAGGTCCCTTGTTTGTGCTAGCACCTGTTTCCCGATGTCCTCTCCCAACGATACCCACCACCCCATCACGTTCTTTTGGAGCAACCACCGCACCCGCAGGGTGTACCTTTTCTCAAGAATAAGGCCAGGCGACCTGCGATCTGACGACATCTCCGAGATCCTCCCGACTCCTGTGCTTCCCGATTTGATGGGAGCTTCCCAGTCAGCAGCAGCGCCAACAGAGTCACAGCTGCCACAAGAACAGCCGGGAACCGCCGGATCGGACCTGACGTTGCCCAGATCTACCAACCAGCTGTCGCCATCTCGATCTCGTAGCTCCCAACCGTCAGGGGACCTGAGTCACAGCTCCACCCATTCGTCTTCACCTACCCCGTCGCCGTTCCAGTTCACAGAAGCAATCATATTCAACAACTTCAACGACGACAAGTCGATATCAAAGAAACGGTTCAAACAGTTCGAGGTGTTGTCCAGTGCAAGCGAGCTCCAGGCTGACAACTCCTGTCCTATCTGCTACGATGAGTTTGTGTTCAACAAGAAACGCAAACGGTCGCAGCTGCCTGAGTCCCGGAAACGCCGAAGAAAGCTCTCGAACCCGTCCACTTCTCAAGAAACATCCTCACAGTCTCAAACGTTCTCACTGAACCCTGCCTCTCTCCAGAATATCCTCTCTCCTCCAATACCCTCGATCCAAGCACCACCCCTTGCCCTGGCTCACACCACAGCCCTTCCTGAGATACCCTCAAGCCCCCAGCTCTGCAGCGACTGCGAAAACGATGACGATAACGTTGGCCAGGACCACTCCGCCACAAAGTTGCCCTGTGGGCATGTGTTTGGCAACAACTGCTTGTACGAGTGGTTGAAGTCGTCGGAAACATGTCCTTACTGCCGGGACAAAATAGCCGATCCCTTCAGATCGCCTCGCAAGCAATTCATCGTCAAACGTCTCCAGAACACTTCTAGCGCACAATTCATCAGCGAATTGCTCAATGAGTTGTCCCGATAACCCCTGTTCATTCTACGTCCCGCATTTCTATATTACATCCATTAAACATTATACCCGTTACCTCCCATAAACATAAGTTCGACTCGGCCCACGAATCTATTATCGCATTTTTACCACATACCCTGGCTCTCTTATCATTCAGAGTATCTTTTTAATCAATCGGTTCTCTTTTTTATTTTACACAGAGCCAGGTCCATTCGCTCTGTGACCACCATCCGAGTCTTTCATTTCCATCCAATTGCTCTCACGTCTTTCTCTTTTTCATTCTCTTAGAACAATCTGGACAGTACCATTTTCCATCTGGTTCCTTGGTCAACCCCACACATTTATAATGGAACCATTCAAACCGACATTTACTATTGTCACAAGCAACCATATCACCAAACGACACTTGCCGACAGAAACAGTAAGGAGTACTGTCTTCGCCATCTTTCGTAGGTGTAGCATTGGGCCCCTGGCCATTATGATAATGGGGTGTTGGCAATTTCGACACTTTGATATCACTCAAAGAATCCTCTGGTTTCACACGCACACCGTCGTCTTCGTCTTCTTCTTCCTCCTCCTCTTCCTCTTCGTCGTCCTCCTCATCTTCATCGTCATCATCTGAATCATCCATTCTTTGACGTTTATGGTTTCCTGCTCTTGGAGTCACCGATCTTCCATTTGCTCTCTTGCGCTTTTTCGTTCGCGAATCCCGCGAATCTATACTGCCAGGAGTGCCATCACCCATCTCACTCTCGTACAAATTGTCTGCAAGATCAGAATACTGTAGCAACCCATCTGCTTCCAACTGAGCTATGTCGTTCTCCAAAGCTGTCAAATGCTTTGCTACAAGGAACGCTGCGGTGTTGGCTAGCACACATTTTTCCTTCTGCACTTTCTCACACTCGTCAAAATGGTTTCGGATCTTCGGATACAACTGAGCCTCTTTGGGATTGTCAGCAAGGGCACTGTTCTGTTTGATGAACTTATGGATCTGTGCGTCTAGCTGTTGCAACCGTTTCCGGTGCTCGTAGAAGCTTAAATCTTTCCCCCGCAATTCCGAGAGAAGAAATGTTAGCTCCGCAGGAAGGTTACTAAGGCTGTTTGTGTAATGGTCTAACACAGAACCGGCATCCATGGTATTGTTGTTGATGGTATTTGAGGAGCCGTGATTTTGCCCTCATTAAAAAAATCACACTCCCCGTGGCGACGCGTTACCCGGACATCTAAATGATCAAGCACCCACACGGCAACCTGACATTCCGTGGTTGAAACTGCCAAAAATAAGAAGCAAGAAAATAATAAAACGTGTCTCCACAGTAAACGAGGCACTGGATAAGGCTCTGATGCCAAGAAATCCGGTTTTTTGTGCGGCCATTGACTGCATCGAGCTTAGTGACATGCATGCTTGGGAAGTTTTTGAGGTATAAGTAGAGCCAATATTGTACTCGAGTATCTGTAGTTTCTCTCGCTTACTTAGTCGCTACTACTACTCACTTATTCATTCTTTATTCACTTAAAAGTTAGACTGTCATAATGAAATACTCTATCATTGGATCTCTTTTGTTGTGCATGCAACTCGCAATGGCCAGTCCAGTTCCAGACATGGAGGCTCAAGAGTTGGAAGCCAGAGGATTTGTGAAAGGTGCTGTTGTTGGAGGAGCTGTTGTCGGAGGTGTTGCCTGGGTCAAGGACAAGGTTCACGACAGCAGAGAGAAGCATTTCAGAGAGTCTTTGTTGAGACAATTGGCTTCGAAGACTACGACTGCCCCACACCCAACTCACACTTCTGACAAATAATCGGGGTGAGGTTGTATAGTTAGTGCCCTGGAGGCAATGAAGTTTCAGTTCTTTTAATCTATGTTTATTTTTTATTTGCTGTAGAAAGGTTGTTGAATTCGGAGAGCTGTACATGTTGAGTATTCATGTTGAATATGGACTGCCTGCAGGAGAAGCCAAGAGTAAGGGAGGAAGTTGTCAGTTGTTACTGAGCTTAGTTAAGAAGCTATGGAGCTCAGGAGTTAGGATATGAGTTAGAAGATTAGTCATTAAAATGAGGGGAATAGCAGATGGTAAAATTTTTATCTGTATGTGAGATCGGCTAGGGATTCAAGGCATTCGTGTGTGTCATATTATAGAGGATACTTTAAAGCCTTGGATGAAGTATATATGCCATACGATTCATAATATGGTTGGCACTTCAAGTGATAGGAAAGCAGTTCGTATTGATAATTATTGGTAGTATACTATCTGTGTAATATTTTGATCTGTTAATCAATGACGAATTAAACACTAGTGGATTATCAACTGACTACAGGCGAATGGTTTGCATGTATCCAGTAACAAGCCTACAGCAAACGAACAGGACACCATCAATCAAACCAGTGAACCAAGTAAACCTCAATATTACTGGAAGCAAAATAAGGTGGAACTCAATGAAATATTCACATCTGCCATTCTGATCTTATTGTTGTGTCGTAAAGTTTATTTCTACAATCATCTGTATTGGTGCCCCGACGTTGCCAACCACCAAAGCCGCCTAATAAAATGTCTCACCCGCCTAAGGTAGCAACGTAGGCACCTCTCCAGACCGCCCGTCCGAAAATTTGTACCCCCATTGGCAGCCGCCTGTCCAATCTAGCCGTTCACCCGCTTGAACTTTCCTTGACTATCGCAAGACCCCCACCCGCCCAGCACTCACCTGAGCCGCCCAGAACATTGCTTGCCGGCCGCCCAGACAACACACCCCAGCCACCCGGGCCGCACGGTTCCTAACCATTCCCAACGGTTTTGTTCCCCGAATTTATTACCCAGGCCAACCATATTCGATGCAACTTTACGTTCTTCACTACTACTTGTTCACCGCCGCGTTTCTTCAGACAATGCTTCTTCTAGGCCAGTGTAAGTGACGGCTCCTGTGCCGGTGTTCTCTGACAGCACACTAACAGACAGTAACTGGGCGGTCGTTTGTGCGATCGGTGCGTCCAACTATGGCGCACATCAATGGGGTGGGCCGACGAGCTTGCTCACGCCAGTTCTCATCAGGCCACCCCACCGAAGCCCCTTTCAAATACAATATCGCGGTGGCATACAACGCCAAGCCTCGCGGACGGTCGTTTGATCTGGACGAGAACCCTTGTGGCGAAGACAACTACGTGTTGCGACGCACTGCCGACGGACGAGTGGTGGTAGGTGTGGCCGACGGAGTCGGAGGCTGGTCTGAGGTGAAAGGGTGCCTGAGTGCTGACATGAGCAGAGAATTGTGTGCATCGTTGGGTGATCAGTTCCAGCGTGCTCCTAGCACTGTGGCTCCAAAGAAATTGTTGCAGGGTGCATACCACGACATCCAGAGCAACGGTAAAGTGAAAGTAGGAGGCACCACCATGTGCTTTGGTGTTACTGACGGGAAGCAGCTAAGGGTGTTGAACCTTGGTGATTCGTGGTGTGGCGTGTTCCGTAACTTCAGTTGTATCCATCAGACCGAGTTCCAAACCCATGGGTTCAACACTCCTTATCAGCTCTCGATCATTCCTGAAGACATCCAGAACGAGGCCCGTAGACAGGGAAAACGGTACATCACCGACACTCCTGACGACGCGGACGAGTATGTGTTTGATCTTGAGAAGGACGACATTGTGGTGTTTGCTACCGACGGGTTGATTGACAATGCGTATCCTGAAGACTTGTCACTTTTCTTGAGAGACCAGTTTGATAGCGATGTCAGCCGTTCGATCGATCTCAACAAGTTGGCCAAAGGGCTTGTCAACGAGGTCCAGAAATTGAGTGTCGATCCAGACTACCCTAGTCCGTTCAGTCAGGAGTTGTCTAAACTCACTGGCCAGAATTATTCGGGAGGTAAACAGGACGATATCACGTTGGTGGTGTTGAGGGTTGAGTAATGATAGAATGGGATAGGGTTAGATGTGGCATATATTGCGTGATATCTAGAAACAAGGTTGTTAACAGTGATGCTTAGCAAATGCAGATTTGTTGGTGTGATATATAAGGAAGTCGAACACAGAACTGGCCACAGGTATATATCGAGGTTATATACAGACAGTGATATACTATATAGTTTAGATGGGTGAGAGGTGATAATGATATTGATGATGATAGTCTTGATGATAGTATTGATTGGTAATTGATAAATGGACTTCGGTTAGCAGTCTTTGATAAGTTGAAATGGCTGATGATTTCTTAATAAGTACTTGAGTTGATGAATGCTTTACCATTAGATAAACCCCTAACAAACTAGTAGTCCATAAAAGAAACATACCAATTACTGATTCCACTACAAATTTTGGCAATGAATATGTTCAATGAAAGCAAGTAATAAGCTTGTATGTAAAGAAGTGCAAGTATACAACGGTTCCCAACCACATCAGACAATCACACCCTAATCTCCAACCAAATTTGCTAAACAGCAACATTCCGTTCAAACCCCCACAGTGTTCAATACTATCCGTTTCAAACGCTCCTTCTCGTCTCTTAAACGTTCCTGCTCCTCCAATTTCTGTGCCACCATTTTCTCTTCCTTTGAAATCTCGATTCTCTTCATCACTTGCTTACCTTTGTTGGACCGCGTAACAAGAGAGAACGCAACCAGATTAGTATTTCTATTCTCGCTTGGGTCCGCATCTCCTGGTGAGTTATTCAACGGCATTGGCTCCAGTAACTTGTTGACTTTATCTGCCTTTCTGGACTCAAGAGAATCAAGGATCATTCTGTTCATGTCGTCTTCAAACTTCTGCATCTCGGCTTCTTGTGCCTTACGCTCCAAGATCTCATCAGTGATCCCCATTTCGGTTTCACTCATTGAATCCAACTCCAGGTCTGACAAATTGTCGTCGTCGTCATCTTCGTCTGCATCTATTAATTCCTCTTCGTCCAAATCATCTTCCACGTCGTCTTCCTCTTCCTCGTCATCTTCATCGTCGTCATCGTCATCGTCGTCGTCATCTTCTTCCTCTTCTGCAAACTCACCATTTCTCAACTCTTCCTCTTCTTCAACATAATCTTCCACCGGTTCTTGTGGGGACTGGGAACTCAATCTCAGAATAACCACTTCCAAATCAGTCTCAAACTTCCACAACGTCTGTGATTCAAAATACCGCACCACTCTGAACCGGATATCTTGAGGAAGCGGCTGGTCTTTGATCAAGATGTAATAATTCAAAAAGACAAGATAGTCTTGCAACCACGGAGCACGCTTTGAAAAATCTCCACTTTCAAGCAACGTGAGAGTCAAGATCACTCTGAAATAGTCGTCGCTGGGGTCGTACTCATTGTTAGAGTCTGGCCGAGGCACTCCAGAGTACCCAAAAGTAATGAAAGTTCTAAGAACATGAGCAATAACACTAGTACGAATAAGCGAGCATTGCGTGAACAATTTCCCCAAGTACCGGACCTGGGCCACCCGTACTCGGTTGTACTTGTAGTGAGGATTCTCCAATCCTCGTTGGATATCTTCCAACAACTCGTCAGTGACATAAACAATGAGGGTAGGAGAAAAACTGGCTAGCTGAGCCAACACCCGAGCAAGACCATCGATGTTTTCGTAGCTGACGTCTTCTGGGTGCGTGAATATTTTGCCAAGGAACTCAAAGCTCTGGCTCCAGTCGAGTTTCTGGATCAATTCGGCAATCTGTGCTGGTGAACGGCTAAGTTCTTTATGAAGAATGGTGGTGATGAACTGGTGTTCAATAGGAACTTCAATTTCTTCGTTGATATTTTGAACCGAAGGAGGGTTGATGATCAACAATAGCGTGTCTATAGCCATTTTATCATTCAAACTCAAGTCGCTGGCTTCGTTTCTTTTGGCTCGCAAAAGATCCAACATCTCCTCCATCAATTGACGCGACTCTGTGCCGTTGGCATAGTACAAGAACCGGCCACATTGATCAAAATATATACTTAGCACGTCGACGTTGTTGGTCGAAGACACATTGAGAATAAGCGATCGAAGTTTATGGAACGTCACATGTAGTGGCATAAGATTGAACTTGATAAGCTCAACGAAGAACGAAATACTTCGGAAATTGATTCTTGTCGAACTTGAAGAATAGATCTGGTACCTGAATAAACGGTCTGCCTGATCAATCAACTCTTCAATCAATTCTCCAAGTCTTGGTTTGTTGATAGCCAAGAACCGAGCATAATATTTGAGTCTGTTCACCTCACTGGTTTCAAGAAAAACTTTCACTAACCGGTTTCGCGACGCTCTGTTATCCAATCCGTTCTCCCAATAACTCACTGCAAGCCGATCTATTTCTTTAGCTGACGAGCATGTTTCAAGGCCAACCACAAACTCGTTCATCTTATCATTGATGGATTTGTCTGATTTCTGCTGTTCCACTGTGTCTGAGATCACGGTGTAATCGGTATAGAACTTGCGTTCGTCGTCGTTCTGCCATATCACTACGCCATTGACAATGTTCGACTGAATACTAGACGGCACAGGCACGAGCCTATCTTCTTCGTCTTCTTCTAGCTCTACTTCATCAGTCAATTCCAATGGATCAATACCAATAGTCTCAACCAAAGCAGCACTGACAGATTTCAACCGATAAAGCAATTCTTGGTTCAAGTCTGCGGCCTGTGTCATTTCTTCAGATATCCGTCCCGTCCGTATACTCGTCTTTGTGATCTTAGCACGAAGTTTCAATATTTTCTCATGGATTTTGGCAGCGTAACCGTACGTAAACGTCGCGTAACTCTCGAACATCGCTCGGACTTCTGGTGGAAACATATGGAAATAAGGTTTGTATCTCCTTAGAAACGTCGTGACTATTGGGACATTGGTTCCGTATTTGAGTTCAAAACTAAGCACTTCTTTTAATACCACCACCAAAACATCGGCTTTTGTGTTTTTCTCCATCTTGTCGGTGATGAATCGTGGATACTGGTCGACAAGCAGGCTGTCCAAAGCAGGACACAAACCCACCAAATAATACTCTGTGAATATTCTGATCGAAACTTTCTGTCTAGCAATTCGCGCCGAATCATCTTTGGTCATCTCAATACTCGTCTCGAATTGGACATTGTTTTTTGGTGGCGGGTTCTGGAACCCTGCCAATACACTGGCCATCACATACGGCGTGAATTTCGTGGAGAACCGTTGATGCAACGCAGAGATCACTTCTACTGACGCCAACACGTCTTCAGATTTGCTGAGCTTGGGCAAACTCTCATTTACAGCGTTCAATATTTCGGCCAAATATTTTTCAAGTGACAAACTCGCGATATCTTTGAGAATCGAACTGGCGTTGTCCTTGGTGATGGCCTGTTTGATTTTCTTGATGAAGGAACTGTTTTTCTTCAATGAGGCGTCTAGCTTGGCTGGCAATTTGTACACATCCTCACCGTCCCATGCTCGAGTGTTTAAGTCCAATAACTCCAACTTTCGGTCCTCAGTGGCCATGTTGTCATTGGTATAGTTTTATGGATTTCAGTAACTATTGCAGTTGAAGAAAGAATTTATCATGCACTCGGATCACATGACATGGGAAACTCAACCGGCGGCCTAAGGATCAGGGTTGGGGGAGGACCCGCTGCAAGCTTAGGCAGCCACCAGTTTCCTTCCAACGGCTTGCATGAAAACCAGGGTGCATAAATCCAAACATGAACACTACACAGTACAAACCAGAGATTGTGGTTGTCTGGAGTGACGAGACAAAATGGATGCACCTTAGAACTGGTACATGTGAATTTTATTGTTACCTTTCTATTGGTATTGGAACGTTGTACCATTTGAATGGGTGAGAAGTACTGAGTTGTGTGGACTTAGCAGTGACATTCTATGGCATTAAAATACTGGCACTATAGAATACATTAAGTCAACATCACTTTACCTTCAATCCAGCCAAGAAAAGACTCAAATAATAGTGTTTCGTCGAACACTCTTCTAAATCCTAAGTGCCACACAGTCACCTCCTACAATCATAAACATAATCTATCATAAACTAAACTAAAATGCATAATCCTCACCCAACTGTGCTTCCACAGCACCGATTCTGTCCTCCAACTCCTTGACGTTTTCTGTGAGAGTGGTGACCTCGTCAAACTTCCGGTCTTTTCTGGCCTGTTCTAGCGTCTGGCCAACCAAAAACTGCTGCTCTTTCAAGATCATCAACTCTTCTCTAAGAGCTTTTATTTCATGCACTGGCAACGTTGGCATTTTCACCACTGGGGCTCGCGCCTGTTTTGCCTTTTGACTCTGGATGAGTAACTTTTGGAAATCTTTCAAAGATTTTGTGTTGGTCTGTATGTAATTGAGTGAGTATAACTTCACGGAATTGATGAGCTGGAGCTCGTTGTTCGAGGTTGGTGTCAGAAGAATGATGGCTTTTGAAGTCTTCTCAAAACTGGTCAAAAGTCTCATGATGTTCTGCCTGAGTTTTTCTAACGATTCAAGAAGCCCGGGGTTTTGCTTTTTCTCAAACAACTTCACCTGTTCGTTGAATTTTGGTAGCACCAAATCGATTTTTCCTCGCGTCGATAAGAGCAACTCAAGATTAGCCATCAAAGGGCTCACGGCTTTAGAGTGCTGCTCAAACGAGGTTTTGACAAACAACAGTCGTTTACAGTTCAAGCAAATCCTAAGCTTCTCTGAACTCATTTTGTCCAGTACCTTATCATAATTCTCAGTCTTGATAAGCGGCACAAGAAGCAGCACCGGCACTCCCTTGGTACAATTGATGTCACAGAAAACAAGACCACAAAGCCGGCAGTGGTGTTTTCGAGCAAGAATAGGATTAAATTCCCGGTCACAGATACCACAGTTTGTCACATGTGTCTCGTCTTGCCAGTATGAAGTGTTCAATATTTTGCGTTTTGAGTCGTTGAAACTGAGAAGTTTGAGAAACTGGTTGCTGCTCTCAAAGTAATATTTGTAGTAGAGCTCGACAAGCTGCACCAAGTACCCTTCTAGACGCTTGAAGATCTTCAAATGCTCCAACAGTCGTCTCTCCAGGTCTTTGAGACGTGCATCTTTGTACCGTGACGTGAGATCCTTGAAAGTGCCTGCTCGGTTATACCCTGGTCTGGCTCTGTAACAGTCGAGACAACACTGTAACCAAACTCCACCTACAGGATCGTACACTCCGCCTTTTGAAAGTTTCATTGCCGTCTGTAAATGGTTCTGGCAAAACACTCGGCCACACTTGAAACAATTACTATGATAAGCACGGTCCAGGTCGGCTATTTGTTCGGGACACTTCGTAGCACTACACTTGTGGCCATGACCATACTTGACCCACTGCGACTTATTAATCGAGTGGATGATTTGCTGCCTGTACTTCTTGGCTAACTCATTGTTACGTTTATCGGACTTTCCCATGTCTGACAACGAAGAAGCTGAAGAGCTGGGGGTCAAGATCAAGTCGTTGATGTTGAGAAGATTGTTGTTGATGTTGTTGAGAGAGATGTTGCCTCCATTCAATTTCACATTGGGGATCTTGATCTTGTTCTTAATCCACAGCTTGATCACGTCCTCGTCAAATATATTGCCTGCGCCACTGGCCTCGCTCGACTCAAGGTGCTTCTCGTCTATATGGCGATTCAACTGTTGCAAACTTCTCATAGGAATGTTGCAAACGGGACACGACATTTCCACCATCGACTCATCGCCAACATCACTGGTGACATTAATCAGCGGCGACTTCAGACGAGGCGTGGGCGACGACACCCTCGACCCCGGAGTCCCTAGTACCCGCCTCGTGGATTTCGGGGTTCCATTAATGTCATTCATAAATTCGAGGATTTGGAACTGAACGTATCTGTGGAGTCCTGCTTAGTTATTGCTGCTGGTATATCCTCCACACAATGCAGGTTACCCGGCGCAGAATTCAGGTAGCTGTTTTCCAGCATTGACAGCTAGTATTGTACCGGTAATGGCTGACGAGACAAGAATTGAGAAGAGTATGGACGAGGAAGAAGTTGCCCAGAAGATGGAGGGATTAACTGTGGAAGATAATAAGGTGGAGGAGACTGTTGAGGCAGTAGTTGATCCGAAGGATGAGAAAGAGGAACTTGAAACAGTGAATGTTGGAGACACTAGTAAAGAAGACACTGATAAACTGGAGACTGAAAAAGAGGAGGTCGTTAAAGAAGAGGGCCACAAAGAAGATATTAAGAAGGTTGACATTGAAATTGAAGACGATAAAACAGAAGAACCTACAGTAGAGGAAGCTAAAGTGGAAGAAGCTACTTCTGAGAAAACTACTAGTATACAACACGATAGTGAAGAACCAACCGACGACACTGATCTTGACAAGGAAGATATTGTGGATCAACAAATCGAACACAGTGACAAAAAATCAGAGTCGCTGGAAGAGCCAATCGAACAAATCAGTAAATCAGAAGAACCTGAAGAACATGAAGAATATGTGGTAGACATTGCGGAAGAAGTTAATGAGCCAATAGAAACTGAGGAGTCGCAACTAGCTGATGAAGGAGAAGAAGTTGAAGAAAAATCTCTTGAAGAAGCCGAAGAAACTGAAGAACAATTGCCAGCTGATGACAGTGACGACGATTTCGGTGCGTTCTCTGATGCGTCATTTGATGATTTCGAGTCTACGCCTGTGGTACCGGTACAGCCCAGCTTTGTACCTCTGTCTGTTCCTAGTTCATATATTCAATTATCTAACGACGACTTCGAGAGTCCAGATAAATTGAGTTCTACTTTGCTGAAATTGTTGGACCAAGTTTATTCTGACAAGCCTAGTATTTCAGTGGAAAGTCAAGAAACTGAGACCTCAGTTTTGACAGAACGGTCGGAAGCAGTGTGGAAAGAGCTTATTACGATACCTCGATTAGTTCCACCGGACTGGAAACGTAGTTCGATCAGACGGCAGTTATTGGTGAGAATCGGTGCTCCAATAGATCTTGACGAAGTGAGACCTTCAGAAACCCAGTATGAGACTAAAGTGCCTACCATTGTGTTTGCCAAAGATTTGGAGACGACTTCTGGGAAGTCAAAAGGATTGGCGAAGGTGGAAGAGAAACCAGGTCAGCTTGCACCAGTTAATAAGAAAGTTGAGACAGATGATGCTAAGGTAGAGAAAGAGGAGGTGAAGGAAGAAGCGAAGGATGAGGATGTAAAGAAAGATACAGTAAAGGAGGAGGATATTAAGAAGGAGGAAGTTGTTGAGGAGAACGAAGAAGTGAAGAAAGAAGAGGAAAAGAAAGTCGAGGAAAAGAAAGAGGATACAGTGGGAGAAAGTAGTGAAGAGAACAAAGAAGCCACAGAGTCAAAAGCTAATATAGAAGGAACGGATGAAAAGAAGAGTTCAGAAGAAGGCAAAGTCTTACCAGAAAGTGAAGAAGTCGAAGTGGAAGAGCATGAGCAAGAAAGTGATATAACGGAAGGTCCTAGAGACGATTCTAAGAAAGAAGATTCCAAACCTGACAATGTCAGTCCAGTTGACAGTCCAGCCACCAAACCAGAGACCAAATCGGAGAACAATTCAGAGGTGAGGTTGTCTGAGAGTGAAGTTTCCAGTAAAGTAGAAACAGAAGACAAAGTCGAACCAGTCACGGATCCTTCGACTGTGCTTATCAAAACTATAGGGCAGTATAATATCAGCAAGCCAGAGTATGCAGAAATCCTTGACTCTACCAATAGAACACTCAGTACAGTGGAAGACAATATGCAAAGTGTGACATTCTATGAGACTTTGTTAAAAGATGGCAAGACAGAAGAGTTGCAAAAAGTGTTGGAGCAGTTGAAACTGTACGAGGCTAAGCTTGCTAAGACGTTATCTGTGTGGCACAACGAATTAGCGGACTTGAATAAAGACCATGAGACGTTTGAGGCTGTGGTTGAGAATGTGGTAGGATACACTCAGAAGGTGCAACGGCAGGAAAGTTTCAAGAACGAGAAAGATTTACAGAAGAAGCTTAAGAGACAGACACAGACCAAGAAGACAGGATACTTCTGGAATAATTAGGTGTGGGAGAGACTTGGGTGGATGACAAATAAGAAACTGTACCATGAGTAAAGGACTGGTTGTTTCTAGTATGAATGAACAACGTTAATTTCAGGTTTGACTTACCGTAGAGTATTTGTGGCGTGGTAGGGAGTTGCAGAGGATTGTAGGAGAATCATTTTCAAGAAGAAGAGTTTTGATTCTTGTGTGAGTGAACCGTGTGGGTTGGGGGATTACCACCGTACTGCTCAAAGTAAGCAGTCATTGCTAGGTTATCACAGTTTTATATTCTCTTCAACCCTAAAATACATCTTCAGAATGATACTAAACTGAAAGCTATTAAAAAACACATACGTTGACACAGAAAAAACGGTAATACTCTCACTCAAACCGAAGAATCTAGTATACTACAAAGTACAGTGTTTCTCCTACCGTTGAGCAACCATAATCGTCCAACAAATAGCCGCCTATAAACTGTGGCGCCCGTCTAAACTCTGACTACTCCCGCTTAAACTTAGGCGGTACTCCAGCGAACCCCGCCTAGAATAACAGGTGCCCCCATGAATTGACCCATCCTCTTGGTACACCCTCTCGATCGCCAAATTGAACTTGCGACCGTTCTTCACTCCAGACTCCCACTTCCAACCCAATGAGATTGTTCAACTATATTTGGGCTGTTGTCATGGCAACAGCTGTGGCTGCTGTTTATGACGACGAGGCGTTCAAAACCGACTGGCACTTGGAACAGTTGGGTGCTGCCACCCATTCCTGGTTCGATGGAACAGATTACATTGTGTTGTCGGCCAGTGGAATCTTGTCAGTGGTAGACAACCAAGCCAAAGGAGAGATCAGATGGAGACAGCAATTAGCTGATTCTTACACGGAGCACTCTTTGTTTGAAGTGAAAGGCGACAAGATTATCACTTCTTCTGGATACATTCTTCAGGTGTGGAACAAGTCAAGCAGTTTCCTCATTGAGGAGATTGTGTTGGAATCGCCGTTGAAATTGTTGAAGAAAGTGTCGGAGACAATGATGGTAGTCGACGAGTTGAATAGAGTCATGTTGCTTGACAATGGTCTTGAACACATTAGCGACTTTACTGGTTCCAACGTTGAACTTACCGTGCTTAACAACGGCAACGTGGTGTTCCTTATTGATTCCTCCGAGGTTTTGTTGTTTGACATGACAAGACTCGGAGTGCGATCGTCTGGAACGTTCCCTAGCAGCGATAAAGTGGTCAAGTTATACCAGAACAAAATCTTCTTTCTCTTGAACGGACTCATCAATGTGTATGAGATCACTGACAATTACAGCTTGGACAAAGCAAAGACCATTAGAACTGGTTACAGCCTTGAAGAGTTTGGATTGTTGGATTTGAACAATTATATCTTGGCAAGTAACTCCGATTACTTCAAGACAAAGAGCAGTATCAAGCAAGCTTTCACTCTTGATGAGCTGTTTGTCGTGGGTCTCGACTACAAGAAAATGCATGTGTTCGACAGCGAGTTTGGTGTCGAAGTGACTTCTTTCGAGCATAATGTCGACATTGATCTCATCAAAAACTCATACTTTGTTTATGAGAATGACGAATTACATGCTATTTTTGAGTTGACATCTCTTGAGACCGTCTCTTACATTAGTGGACTTCCATTGTGGCACAGAGACGAATCTTTATCGGAAATAACTCATTACGTCATTATTGACCCTCGTGAGGATTTCGAGTCTCAGTCAGAAGAATATAATCATTACTTGGATGAAGAGAACTCCAATGTTTTTGAGGCTCTCGTTCAGAGATGGATGCGCCATCTTAGCAATGTTCCTAAGTTTGAAAGCTGGCTCAGAACTGCCAAATTGTCTGATTATTGGACGGTTTTGCTTGGCAGCACCAATAACAACGCAGAATTTGGACTTGATAAACAGTTGGCGGTGCTCACTGCCAGTGGTAAAGTGTTCAACCTTGAGCTTGAAACCGGAGCTGTCAACTGGAAATCAGGTGATTTGTCTAGCTATGGTGACTCTGTGACTCTGTTCATCAATGACAACAATAACTGTTTGGAAATAACTTACACCAATGGAAACTTGGTAAAGCTTAACCCTGCCAACGGTCATGTTGTCTCGGTTTCTCAAATTGCTGCCAACTCCAAAGTTGTTCCTGTTCATTTCCATCAAGATATCAGCAACCAGATCCTCAGCACGGATTTCATTATTGAATTGGAAGACTCGACGTTGCAGTACGTTTCCAGCAATGACAAACCTGCTAATACCCTGGTGTATTTTGCCTTGCACTCAGAGTCAGAAGTGGTTGGCTATAAAGCCAATCCTTCTACCAAAGATATTGTCAAGACATGGTCTCTTGCAGTAGAAGACCACGAGTCCATTATAAGTGTTTCGTTCAACAAACACAACTCTCAAGACTTGTCGTCTATAGGGCTCATTCTTGGCGACAGATCAGTGTTGTACAAGTACAAGTACCCTAACTTTGGAGCTGTGGCAGTTCACAACAAGAAATCAAACTCGGTTACGGTTAGTGTGATCGACTTGATCACGGGCCAAGTGATTAAATCTGTGTCACATCTCGAGAGTGAAAAAATCAACGTTGGCACTTTCCAAATGATTTTGAATGACTACTACTTGATCTATTCCTTCTCTAGTTATAATCCAGTGGTGTCTACCAAAGTCAACGTCATAGAATTCTACGAGTCCAAGCATCCTAACCAGCAGTCTTTATCTAAGAAAGAAGAGTTTTCGCCCCTTGAACAAGATTTGGACGAGCCGTTCACCAAATTCAAATCATTCAACTTCCCAATTCAAATCGACCAGTTGGAAATCTCTCACACCAAGTACGACATCACCACCAAGAACCTCATTTTGAAACTTGCAAACGGCCAGATATTGCTTCTTCCAAAATTCTTGATCAACGCCAGAAGAGTCGAAGGACGACCACTCAGCAACATCGAGAAGCAAGAGTCTTTCCTCAGTGCGTACGATTCCAACTTGCCAATTGGAAGCAGCGACATAATAACTCATCGCCGTGTGCTATTGGGAAGCTCCAAGACTCCTATCTTGTTTTCAGAGCCTACTAACCTCGAGTCCACTTCGATTGTGTGCTACCTTAATAACGATGTATTCTGCACCAAGATATATCCATCGTTGCAATTCGACGTGCTCAGCTCGAGTTTCAACAAGGTGAAATTGTTGTTCACCATTGCGGTGCTTGCGGTTGCAACGGTGATCAGTCAAACCACGGTTGAAAACAAAAAGCTTCTGTCCTTTTGGATTTCGAAGTAGATGGCTGGTGGATGTTTGATGAAACCTCAAAGCAATATTCATGCGCCTGTGACCTTATGTTTCTTTTATACCTATCAATGAAAAATCATTATAGGGGACCTATGTCTATAACATGTAGTTATGGTTAGTAGTTTTTAAGATGGTGGCAAGAAGCAATGCTGAACAAGGTGACAAGAAGCAATGCTAAACTTGGAGTGAAGAATTAGTGTCAAGAATTAAAACAAGTAGTTCGTTGAGACTCATAAAATGGCCTGATGTTAAGCTAAGAATACCAGGAGCAATATTTTCGTAATAAAGTTGTCAACTTTGCCTTAGTCTAATAGCCCACGAAATACATGACAAGCATCAATTTATGTCGCACAAAAGCTGATAAGCCCGAAGTAGCTTCTAAAACTGAAAATAAAACTTTAGAGGCAGACTGGGAAAGCGAGCCCTAGTTAATAATTTTCTAATATATCATATACACAACACACCTAGACAAATACGCTACAATTCTTTACCCTGATACAATTCAGTACAGAACACATAATAAGCATCAAATTACATTACTAGTCATCGGCATATAGGAGTAATCAGGTTCCTCATTAATCCATGGGATTCCCGATTTGTGATAACGGTTTGGTATTCATTGTTATGTAACCGAGTTAAGTCTAAGATCTTCCGTCGGAGAAATTATATCTGAACCTAATGCAGTGTCTCAGATGGAAAATATACCGCTTCAACATGCAGATGATAGTCAGAGAAATGATATCCATCGGTACCGGGCAGGAACCAATCCAGGGTCTTAGAAATACTGAAAATATACATAAGTACTCCCTGAATCTTTCAAATGATATTCCTGTCGTCAACAAAATGAATCTTGTTGCTCTTGTTTCTGTGCTTCTTGCTCTCCAACAGAGCGATGCCGCTCCTTTGGCAGAGCCAGTGGCAGATGCCGAGGCTATAAGTCTCACTAACATGCGCGCCAAAGGAGCCATCACGTTGCCAATCACCTGCGACGGCCTCAGATGCCACCTGACCCTCAAATTTGGAAGCAAGAAACAAGCCTTGTCAGTGATACTTGATTCTGGGTCATCGGACTTATGGGTGCCAACGACTGTGTCGAAAATGGCAGATGCAACCGAAATCTTGCCCAACTCGCAGTTGAAGATCACCGGCGGATTGAAATTCAGTACCACGAAAACCGTCAACTTTAAGATTTTCTACCTGAAGGGAAGCGCGGAAGGATTTTGGGCAAAAGATTCTGTGTACGTCGGAAACAGAAAAGTTTCTTCGCTTGCCTTTGGAGTGGCAGGTGACACTGTCAAGATGAAAGCAGGGGTCCTTGGACTTGGCCCACCAGAGGAAAGCATCAGTAAACTTAATCCCTCTCTCAATCCAGGTACAAGCTACAGCAGAACTAACCTTCTCACTGCATTAAAAGCAGACAAGTTGATCAAGACCAGGTCCTACTCACTCCTTCTAGAGAAAACAGGAGCCCACACTCCCCAGTTGACCATCGGAAGTTACGACACATCCATTGCGGGCACACTTACTATGAATCCATTAGCGGAAGGGGTCACCCATCTTAGTGTTCATTTAAATTCTTTCAGCATCAACGGAGAGTCTAAATTTTCAAACGGGGCAGTAGTGATTGACAGTGGTTGCAGCTTGATGTCCGTCACTCCTGAAATCTATGATTTCTTCAACAATCATTTATCTGTTTATAACAAGCTAGATGCGTTTGGGTTTGTCTCATGTGACATCGATTACGGGGTGTTTGAATTTATATTCCAGAAACAGACGATAAAGCTACCAATCTCTCACTTTGTGTTGAAGCTCAAGTCTGGTATGTGTGTCTTGAGAATGCAGAAACACACCAATAAAAACGTTGGTAAAATGATTCTTGGTCAGCCATTTGTAGAGCAGCTTCACACTTATGTCGATTATGATGCAAAAGAAATTGGATTTGGAGTGCTACCGTCGGTAAAAGCGGAAGCTTCCGCCGCTGAGGCAGCTTATAAAAAGAGGGTCGCGTCTGAGCAAAAGAGTTCTTCTCCCGCCGGATCTAAAAAAGTCAAGAGAGAGCCGTCAGTTAAGAAGCCTGCAACTGCAAAGACAAATACAAAGAAAGCCACCAGCACTGGCTCTGCCACTGCAACCTATTCATATATGACTGTGGATGATTCGTACTTGACGAAAGTGCTTGCTGGAGCAGATTTTTTGCCTACCGACACAATCCCTGCCAATGAACTAGGAACGGTCAAGACTACCGGGGTGGTAAACCCGTTCTCAGTGGCAAGCACCAGTGCTACAGGATCTTCAACAGCTACAAAATCTAGCAGTGTGTCGTCATCCAAGACCAGCGGTGCCAGTACCACACACAGTTCCAGCTCGAATGCTCACACTTCTGCCACAAAAACTACTAAGCTGAAAGCAACCTCTAAAGGCAAACTGAAAGCAAAACTTTGAAGGCAGAATGAGAAATTGAGTCTCGGATAATCTTTTTCATATATAATATAAACACAATAGACATAGACTTAGACAACATATAAGCAAAGTAGGTGAGTATGCTGCAAATGGAGAGGGTTTGTTTTTGATTGACAGTCATCTGTGAAACAACTTAAAATAGCCTCAATCGACATGATTACGGGTATGTATCTCAACAGGTCTGCCGCTTGGGTTTAAATCTGTCAGATTCAAAGTAAAAGGATCCAGCTTTCTAGCGAGTTTCGCTACCAAAATCTGACTGGAGGTCCATGCAACGATACTGCCAACCGATCTGTCAGGAACTTTTGGGTTTCTTGAATCACGCATGTCTGAAACACTATGTGTTTGAACGTGGGCGTGTAGGAGATAGATGCAGTTTGGAGTTGAGAGAAAGAAATCACGGGAAGACAGTTGAATTTGGATTTTTCACAACACAATAAACCGCCAGCTCACCATTAATGGTGTTATTATTCAGCATGAACTTCTCTCTGCTCCCAATGTGGTAATGTATCAGGTTGAAAATATATCGTTCCATATTGCAGATGAACGGCAAGTAATTTATACTCTTAATTACGGCAATACAAACAATCTCCGGGCCTTAAAATATGGGAGAGAATATATAAACAAATGTCCTTGATCCTTGGACCAAAATTTTGTCACTGATAAGCATGAACTTTTCTGTTTTGTTATTGGTGCTCTTCATGTTCAGCCAGAGCGAGGCGGCCCCTTTGGCGTCTCCAAACGCGGAGCCGATTAGTCTCTCTAAAATATTCAGTAAAGGGACACTCAGTTTGCCAATCACAAAATATTATTACAATCACTTTGTGACCCTCTATTTTGGCAGCGGAAAACAACCGGTGTCGGTGATGATTGATAGTGGATCAGTCCACTTGTGGGTACCAAAAGGAGACACGAAAACGGATAACGCAGTTGCTGGTGCAAGGATACCCAACCAAGCCTTGATGGTTACCAAAGATTTAGAGCTCAGTTCTGAAACCGAGAACTTCCGGGTCAGGTATTATGAGGGTATAGTGCACGGTATCTGGGCAAAAGCTTCAATGTATGTTGGAAACAAAAAGGTCTCTTCATTTGCGTTTGGAGTGGCCACTTATACTTATTATAGCGATATGGGCATCCTCGGACTTGGCCGGTCACTGGAAAGTCAGAGCCGTGATAATTCTCTCGACGGCTACAGCAATGACCACTTCGTCACTGCATTGAAATCCGCCAAGTTGATCAAGACTGGGTCTTATGCAACTCTCTTAAAGAAATCTGGATCCAACCCCGCACTGATAACCTTTGGAGGTTACGACAAATCTATCGCTGGCACCATTGCCATGAATCCGTTCGTAAAAGATGTCTTCGGTCTTAGTGCTCATTTGGTGTCGTTTAGTGTCAACGGACAGGCTCTATTTTCGAATGGTGCAGTATTGATTGACACTGGAGCCTCTTTCATCCACGTCAGCCCTGCAATTTATAACTTCTTCAAAAGCCAAGCCATTAAAGAGGTTGAAGGTAGATTATATGTTCCGTGTGAGGGGGTTGAATTTGGAGTGTTTGAGTTTCAGTTTCAGAACACAAAGGTAGTTTTATCAATCTTTAACTTCATAGCCAACATGGTTGATGAAGGGGAGTGCTTTTTGATGATGAACGAATTTGATCCTCACCAAGGATATCAAATGATACTTGGAGCAGTATTTCTAGAACAGCTTTATACCTATTTTGATTTGGATGCCGACGAGGTCGGCTTTGCAGTGCTACCTTGGGCGAGTGCTGCAGCCGAGGCAAGTGTAGCAGATTACAAAAAGAGAGTCGCCTCAGAGCAAAAGAGTTCTTCTTCTACCGGTTCCAAGAAAGACAAGAGAGAGCCTTCAGTTAAAAAGCCTGAGGCAATTGCAGAGGCTGGCACAAGGAAGGCCACCAGCACCGGTTCTGCCACTGCAACCCATTCTTATCAGACTGTGGATGATGCATATATGAAGTACTTAGCTTCTAGAGCAGATTTTTTGCCTACTGGAACAATTCCTGCTGGCGAAAGGGGAACAGTAAAGACTGCTGGGGTGGTAAATCCGTTCTCAGTGGCTAGTACGAGCGTACCAGGGTCCACAACGTCCACAACATCTAGTGGTGTGTCATCTTCAAAGACGAGTGGTACTACACACAGTTCCAGTTCTAATGCTCACAATTCTACCACAAAAACTAGCAAACACAAAGCAACTTCTAAAAGCAAACTAAAAGTAAAACTTTAGAGACAGAATAAGAAATCGAGTCTTGTATAATCTTTTTCATATATAATATAAACACAATAGACATAGACTTAGACAACATATAAGCAAAGTAGGCGAGAATGCTGCAAATGGAGAGGGTTTGTTTTTGTAAGTTTGATTGTCAACCATCTGTGAAACAACTTGGAATAATCTCAATCGACATGATTACAGGTATTTACTCCAACAGGTCTGGGGTTGATAATTAAATGATCCTGAAACACCGTGCTGAGAATCAGCACGTAACACAATCCTTAATGATAGATGATCATGTGCAGTAACATCACGTTTTAGCCTTTGTAGAGTCATCACTCACTTGTTTTGGTCTGCCGCTTGTGTTCATATATGTCAGATTCAAAGTAAAAGGATCCAGCATTCTAGCGAGATCTAATTCCGCTACCGAAGGAAAGGTTACAAGCAACTGATCAAGAAGACACCCGACTGAAAGGACCCCATATCTAACTGCAGGTGCATGCAACGATACTGCCAACCGATCTGTGAGGAACTTTTGGGTTTCTTGAATCACGCATGTCTGAAACACTATGTGTTTGAACGTGGGAGTGTAGGAGATAGATGCAGTTTGGAGTTGAGAGAAAGAAATCACGGCAAGACAGTTGAATCTAGATTTATCACAACACAATAAACCGCCAGCTCACCGTTAATGGTGATATTATTCAGCGTGAACTTCGTTCTGCTCAGGTTGACGAGATACCGTTCCATATTGTAGATGATCGACAAGTAATTTATACTCTTAATTACGGCAATACAAACAATCTCTGGGCCCTAAAAATGGGAGAGAATATAAAAACAAATGTCCTTGATCCTTGGACCAAAATTTTGTCACTGATAAGCATGAACTTTTCTGTTTTGTTATTGGTGCTCTTCATGCTCAGCCAGAGCGAGGCGGCCCCTTTGGCGGCCCCTTTGGCGTCGCCAGACGCGGAGCCGGTTAGGCTCTCTAACAAACTCAGAAAAAAAACAATCAGCTTGCCTATCACAAAATATTTTTTCAATTACTATGTAACCCTCAATTTTGGCAGCGGAAAACACCCGGTGACGGTGATGATTGATAGTGGGTCAATCCACTTGTGGGTACCAAAAAGAGACACGGAAATGTTGAACGCACCTCCTACAACCTTACCCAACACCCACTTGATGGTTACCAAAGATTTAGAGCTCAGTTCTGAAACCGAGAACTTCCAGGTTAGGTATCACAAGGGTCTGGTGGACGGTGTCTGGGCAAAAGATTCGGTGTATGTTAGAAACAAAAAGATCTCATCATTTGCGTTTGGATTGGCCACTAATACAGATTCTCTCAATGTCGGCGTACTCGGACTTGGCCGGTCGCTGGAAAGTGAGAGCCGTGATAATTCTCTCAACCCAGCTCTCGGCTACAGTAACGACCACTTCGTCACTGCATTGAAATCCGCCAAGTTGATCAAGACTGGGTCTTATGCAACTCTCTTAAAGAAATCTGGATCCAACCCCGCACTGATAACCTTTGGAGGTTACGACAAATCTATCGCTGGCACCATTGCCATGAATCCGTTCGTAAAAGATGTCTTCGGTCTTAGTGCTCATTTGGTGTCGTTTAGTGTCAACGGACAGGCTCTATTTTCGAATGGTGCAGTATTGATTGACACTGGAGCCTCCCTCATCCACGTCAGCCCTGAAATTTATAACTTCTTCAAAAGCCAAGCTGTTAAAGAGGTCGCAGGCAAATTATATGTTCCATGCAAGGCGGTTGAATTTGGAGTGTTTGAGTTTCAGTTTCAGAATACGAAGATACTGCTATCAATCTTTAGCTTTATGGTCGAGCTACTTACTGGAGAGTGCCTCTTGATGATGAACGAATATACCCCTGCCAGAACCGGCGGTTATCAAATGATTCTTGGAACGGCGTTTCTAGAACAGCTTTATACCTATTTTGATTTGGATGCCGAAAAGGTCGGCTTTGCGGTGCTACCAGCGGCAAAGATTGCAGCTTCCGCCGCTGATGCAGCTTATAAAAAGAGAGTCGCGTCTGAGCAAAAAAGTACTTCTTCCACCGAAACCAAGAAAAACAAGAGAGAGCCTTCAGTTAAAACTGCAAAAGCTGTCACAACGAAAGCGACCAGCAACGGCTCTGCCACTGCAACCCATTCTTATCAGACTGTGGATGATGCATATATGAAGTACTTTGCTTCTGAAGCAGATTTTTTGCCTACTGGAACAATTCCTGCTAGCGAAAGGGGAATAGTAAAGACTGCTGGGGTGGTAAATCCGTTCTCAGTGGCTAGTACGAGCGTATCAGGGTCCACAACATCCGCAACATCCACAACATCCAGCGGTGCGTCAGCTTCAAAGACGAGCGGTACTACACACAGTTCCGGCTCTAAAGCTCACTCTTCTGTCATAGAAGCTAGCAAGCCCAAAAAAACTTCTAAGGGCAAATCCACAGTAAAACTTTAAAGTTACCCCAGACTGCGAGGTGTCTCAGCAAGCAATTCAACTAGATTTACGCACGAAATAGCAAGATACATCATACATCATGGAAAGATTTTTAGATGTAGATTGGGTAATTGTGTTACAGTAGGCTTGAACCAAGGCTCAAATAACTTTGTTCTGATTCATTCGCGCCATTAGTGGGCACATACGGATCATTGTTTTTACAGAACATCGACTTGCGAGTGAGAGACAGTACTTGAAATCGTGTACATCCATACATCTGTACATCCATACATCCATACATCCCTACATCCCTACATCCCTACATCCGAACATCCGAACATCTCTACATCCGATACCCAACTAAATAGTTGGAAGCACCAGGATTGTGGGACGCAAAGTCTCAACAGTTCTGTGAACCTTGTCGTAGCCTGAACTGTACCTGAATGAAACTCCACTAGCACATAGAACCGATTTATGTTGGCGGGAAAGTGGGCATCTGGTATTTGGTACTAATTAAGTTCGTGGTTCTCAAATATTACACACGACAACACAAGCAACATTAACTCCGCTGTATGTCAAAAGTCATCGACGTTTACTTTTCCAATATCTAAGAACTGTTTGCTTTCAGCAGATTGTTCATGTTAGTAGTTCCATCAGAGCCAGGTTCATTCAAAGACAATACAGCCAACATCAATGCCTGATATCAAAGAGAGTAAATCAATTTTTGTGAACTTTTGGTCAGATTTTTAACACCCACGACAGCAACAGAAACAGCACGCAAAAGTAATCGCCTCTACAATCTGAAAATGTGAACCTGTCCCATTAAACGTATTAACATGCCCCTCAAGGCTTTGGAGATTTTTCGTCGTAATAATCATGCAAGTTGAAATTCGGATGGATCTCGAACCGAGGCGGCTCGGATCCATGAGCTTCCAAGTTGGTGTTTTGTAGGTCCTGACTGGTACCTGTTTGGTTTTGTGGGGTGCTTGACGGAAACTCGTCAAGTTCTTCGGCATTATCGGTGGCCACTGCAGTTGAACCACCAAGTTCCGACCCGTTTCCTGTGCTGTGTCCTGCGGTGTTTGCCCCTGTGGTGTGCCCTACAGTGGTGGTGCCCTGTGTTGGAGAATCCACGTCTCTTCCAACGTCTCGTCTGTCCTCATACAAACTTCCCTGAGACAACGGCGACGGCATCAGCGAATGGTCTCCACTCCCCCAGCCTTTCCGCAACTTACTCTTCTGGCGACGGTGTCCGCCAGCCTCCAAGTTTCGGAGATGGAGGTACTTCATCCTGCTTTCTATGTATGCCGGGGAGCTGTTCTGGGAGCCGCGAGCCAAAGGCGTGGACAAATGGATCTCTGTCAAATGGTGCAACAAGATGTTGTTTCCCTCGGGAGTGTCCTGGCGGTTGCTGACAAACTTGTGCAACTTTCGGCGGTACCAGTCTTTGATAAGCGGGTTTTTCGCGTCCAGAGTCGAGAAATCGTCACCTACGAGACCTGGAAAATCGTCGTTGGAAATAGCTCTGCCGACAATTGTTTTTGCTTCGTAAGAAGTCTCTTGTCGCTCGATTTTAGATATGAGTTCCCAGGCGACAATCGAGATGAGAACAGGGAAGAAGTCGGACATTAGGGGCGCCCAGTTGTCGATGTGGTCCGACACAACATAGGTCAAATAGAATACAATGGGGCAAAATAAAAGCAACGAGGTGAACGCTGCGAGCGATATCGTCTGGCGCAGCATGGCAAACTGCCGTTTGGCCCACAAGTATACGTACATGCCAGCGCAGAACACAATGTACTTGAACAAGTCGATGATGATCACCATGATGTCCAGGAAGCTCTGGGCACGGACATAGTACGACGCAAGGGCGTTGAACACCACGGTGGCCACAAACACCACCGCCGCAACCGTCTTTATATATCTTTTGGTCTTCTTTCTGTTGGCAACGTGGGCTAGGATCTCGCCCCAGGCGAGAATAAGCAAGCCCTTGATGATCACCGAGAACGCGGTGCTGAGCAGATCGGTGACCACTTCGGAGCCAAACTCGTCGGCGCTCAGGTAGTTGCCGGCAAACTGCTTGTTGATCAACGTGGTTGTCTTTGTGAGAAGAATCAGCGCGGTGATTGCTTGGAACAACGTGAGGAACGCAGTGAGCTTGGACCGGTTGGCCAGGGAGAACCCTAGGAGAACCACAAGCGACCAGGACGCCACCGTGATGCCGCACAACACGTAACACACCGAGATGAGTCCGTTGAGAAACAGGTCGCGGATGACCGTCTTGTCAGGGATGGACAGGGCAAGGGACTGGTAGTACAGTAGCACCTCGGTCGAGTAGTCTCCGTCTGAACAGTTGGTCACAAACACATAGGGGTACTGGAGGGTTTTGTTTGTCACTGAGCCCGAGGCGTTGTATGCAATATGGCCATTTTGAAAGATATATAAAGAACAGTTGGAACGGTTGGCAAACGATTCTGCTTCGTCTAGTACTGCCATAAAATTGTAAGACATGAAATCTAACAAACGGTGACAACTAAAGTGATGGGCGTGGCCGGGTAAGCGCGCGGCTGGGGTCGCACCTCCGTGCGTCTGTGCATAAGAGCGAGTTGCTCCGTGAGGTGATTGCTGGTAGTTACTGGAGTTTTAAGAAGGGATCCCTTGAAGGCTGACTATAAGTATAAGATTTTTGTTTATGTTTACGTATGATGTTGGTGGGAAATAAAATAGATTAGCTTGATTCGTCTAGTGTAGTTCCTAGTTCATATTATTTCCCCAGAGTGTACTCAGTTGTTAGTAGGAGAGACTGTTTGTTGGATTAGATTTGGGCTGGACGCACCGTGGCTTTGCTCTAATCCGGGAGTACCATTACCTGGGCCTGACTCGTTCGAGTTGTTAGACATTTCTTATGT